>JAURVB010014172.1:0-18168 GCA_033002965.1 Piper betle | reverse complement strand
CCTCGCCCTCATCATGGTCGCGTTGAGCTCGCCGAGTCGGTGCCAATTCACAGCACCGACCATGCCATCTCGCTAGTCAAGCCGCCACCGGCAACTGCCTTGCCGGTTGTGGCCAAAAATCGCTTGAAATCGCTTGATTTTTGCCAAATTCCTTCCCCTGAGCCCAATAAAACTTCGGACGTAGCTGGATGCCAAATTCGATTCCTGAGACACTCAATCAAACCCTAATCATCGCTGACTACTGTCGACATAAGGTATATATTACCTTCGACCTAATTATTTAAAAATGATAATTATTGGCATAGCATGTTAAGACTTGATCGATTAACATGATTAAATACCTTGATTGTGAATAAAATGAATTTACATGATTTGAATTATATTGAATGAATGCTAATGATCTAAATTAAGTAAATTAAGTATAAATTGCTAATTAATTGCAATGTAATTTAAAAAATCACAATGTTGATTGATGTGAATGCATTGATATGAATGCATTAATATAAATGTGTTATTTAGGATGTGTGAATGCATGATTCAGATAGTGGGTGTTAGCTTTTAGATTTGAATAACATAGCTCTATATCACAACTCATACTCGCTTACTTGTCTACATACTATCCCATGACACGAACATGATGATGATGTCATATAATATATTAACAACACTCTTTACAATTATAGAACATCACACAAGTATCGTATAATAATTAACTAACCACAAACATAACATACATGAAGCATAAACATGAATTTATACAAAACATTAGGGTCTTATATCCCAAACTTTAGAAATTCATATTTATAGGTTACTTAACCAAAAACTCTAAAATTTTAAAGGAAGAAATTAGACATTCTGAATTTTTCTAAGATTTTTTTCCCGAATTTTTCTAGGATTTTCTTGATCTTTTTTGTTTTAAACCTGATCTTCATCAAACAAAAATTAGTTTTTGATGATTTTTAAATACTAAATCATAGGTTATTACATGTTTTTAATCTATGATGATTTAACCTATTTTTTCATGATTTTAAATTTGAGAAAAACATATTTGTTGAGAGTAAACTATTATCAAACATTCTAGAATTTGACTAATCATCCTAAATCATTGGTAAATCATTAAAATTACTTGAAAATTTTATTTACAACATATTTAAACATGATTTAGAATATCATACATCAATTTCATAGATTGTATCAACATGTAGACACATAGATTACACAAAAAACATGCAAACAACATGAAAAAGTATGAAACCATATGAATGATGAACACAATGTATGAATCTATGAAAATTGCTTGTTTTAGTTATAATTACTAAGCTTTTGTTTTGTGTTTGTCTAGATCCTTTCACCACAATCAACTTCACAAGCTTCCCAACAAGAAAGAGAGTAGGAAGAGATAGAGGGAAGGGAGAGAGATGATTAAGTACAGAGAGAGGTCGGTCTTGGCTAGGGTTTGCAAAATATGGGAGAGACCGACCCCTATGCCTTTATATACCACTTGACCCTTCTATTTATCATAGGACTTCCTCTTGTTAATTCTAAAATAACAAACTTGCGCATAACTATTGACTGAAATTAACTCATGAGTCCAATTAAGATCTTTGGCAACCCAAACATAATTAACTTCACTTAAATCAACCCAAAGGTATAAAATAAGTGTTTAGCTTCTATGAATAACTTTGAAATATAATAGACATTTTTTGGGTGATATAGACTTAGTTTGCATGTGATCGTGTTCAGCTTGTTCACAATAACTTAATCATTGTCCAATTACTTATTCCTAAAAAAATTTACTTAACTCCTTATCCCCACCCATAAAAGAATATTAAAGAAATAATCAACAGAAGTAAACTCAATATAATCAACCACATAATTTAAGATTTCTAAGTATCTTAATATTAGTTTTAACTAATTATTCAAAGAAAAAATTTATAAGCTAAAAAATAAAAGAGTCTATAATTGATATATACTCCTCGAAAGAAAAAAATAAAACTAAATAATAATGACAATAGTACTGATTATTATACCAACAACTGAGACCACCAATCACGCAACGATTTGGCCTAAAATGCAACATGACTAACCCAAATTGAAGATTTATAAACCATCTCCGTTAATAAACTATATTTGTTATTGGATGAGGAAATAATTTGAGAATATCGCAATCCACCCTCCTCACAAAATTCCATCCTTAGAAATTTCTACCTTTGGTCCATAGGTCTAGCCGACCATCCCACTAATATACTAAATCAATTATCTGTCATATGTATTGAATGTAGGCTAATTTTCGTACTAAATGTGGGGCTGATTTTGGGGCATTATAACCTAGAAACAAAGCCACCTTTAAACCTTCTAAACTATCGTATATTAGGATATGAATTAGGACATGAAATAAGTATACATGAAGGTTAAACATAAACAAATGAAGTGATTCAAAGCATTAAATGCTTAACAAAAAACAAAAATTCCAACAAACATATGCATGCTTGCTCCCTCATTAATAAATGCCTTTATTTTCAACAATCTTTTGAAACTTCATCATGTTATATCCATAGTTTTAAATACCATATCGATTACTATACTGGATTTATAGCTAGCATGGAGTTTATTTGGTTCAACTAGGTCAAACCGGGTTCATCTAAATTCTAAAATTATAAATAAAATATTTTATTAAATAATTAAAATATATATTTTATCATCAATATTTTATTAAAAGTTAAAAAGCCGCGATTTTCAACAAAAATCAGATTTTGTAAAAAAATTCATATTAAAAAATTAGTTACAATTAAAATGGTACAAAGACTTAAATTGTACTAAATTTGAAGGTGACACATGATATACCGATTACAATCGGGTAATTTGATATTGTATTTAAAACTATAGTTCTATTAAATACAACCTTTATAAGTTTTATTTTAGTTAAAGATTTCAAAATTGGTTAACAGTCAAGATTCTTCCTTACCCATAGCCACACTATTTTAAGCCCTAGTGTGCTCCTAACTACTCTTTATAATAAAAATGAGTACTAAAAGTCACTATTACGAGGAAAAATAAGAGATTCGACTAATTAAAATACAATAAAATGTAAAAAAGTATAGTCAAATTATTATTGTTTGTCTCCTCACCTAATTAAATTAAAGTTAATCCCTAAACTTGGAGTATATCTCTAATCTATCAAATTATTATATCCTATATCTCATTATTCAATGAATGCTTTTTATAAATTAAAATCTATCAATAAGTTTGGCTGCATCGGGCACAGTATTATACCTAGTATATAAATTAATTTAATTTGTGCACCTAATATATATAGAGAGAATAATAAGTATCTACAATAGCGTGTACTCTTAAATAAGCTAACTTTAATAATAGCCCTTGAATTAAAACGATGGTTGGATGATGAAAGTAGTTATATCTTTTAAAAAAAATTACGCCATGTAATTTGAATGAGTGGCTAGATTTAAAAGCTAATAATAATTTCATGTCCCATTGAACCCTGCCCAACTTCTCATATATATATATATATATATATATAGGAGAAGAATGCTGTACTGCAGTATATTAACCGTTATATTTAATCCAACGGCTGGATAAAAAAAAACTGGGTGGCGTCGCCGACGTATCGCCGCCACCCCGGCCGACGTGATGCCCACCCCCTGCCCCACCCGTCGCCGCCCCTGGCCGACAGGGCGGCGACGTAACCCCCCTTCGCGGCTACGGGCGGCGAATCTAGCCACCCCGCCTCTTCCCCTGCCAGCCCCGCCGCCCCGCCGCCCGAGTGACACCACCCCTACCTGGTCGGAGCCGCTGCCCCGCAGCCACCCCGTCCTCCGCCTGCCACCCTACCGCGCGACGCCCTCCCTGTCCCCGCCCGCCACCCTGCGCGCCCCCCCCTCGGCCCCTCCCGCCACCCCGCCGCGCCCCCCTCAGCCCCTGCCCGCCACCTAGCCGCGCCGCGCCCCCGCGTGGCGACCTGTGACCACCTTGCCGCCGCCCCCGGACCAACACCGTCCCCTGTCGCCACCGCCGTGGCCGGGCACCCTTCCCGCCCCCTCTGCCGTCGCTACTATGGCGGTGCTGACAGCCCCCTCATTTTTGATCTTGGCCGTTGGATGTTAATCCAACGGCCAAGATCAAACTCCAGCACAGCCAAGATGGCTGTGCTGGAGTACAGTAAACTTATTTCCATATATATATATATATAGATAGCCCAACTTCGCACACAATTAAGTTTTCCACTTCATTTCATTTTTATTTTTGGACATGCATTTTGGTAGGGACCCCAAACTTTAAACCCTAATAATTACTATTGGAGAGTTGGTCAATCAAAAAACAAGAAAAAATTTAAAAATATAATAAAATTACCTCATATAGATGGTTAGCGCAAACCTAGCTAATTTCAACATCTAACTTCCTACTACCGGAGAGTTTATATAATTATCTTGAAATTTAAAAAAAAACATCTAATTCATCTTGTAATTTAAATAAGGTATATTTTAAAGTCAATCATAATCTATATCTAATATATTAAATTATTATAATCTATCTTATTATTTAATAAAAATTTATATATAAAATTAAAATTTATCTAGTATAAGACATGCATGACATGATATCTTACCTACTATTAATAAAAAGGGCTCAATACTATACAACTAGGAGAATCAGTAAATCAAAGTAAAAAAAAGATCTAAAAAATAAAATAAATATACCTAACATGCAAAGTAATCTCACAAAGTTTAATTTCTAGAAAAAAAGCAAAATAAAAAGCAAGTTTAAATCTCACTAATTTTACTTTCTTAAACAAAAAAATAAAACCTAACTTCAATTTCTAACTTCTTGCATAAGTATACCTTAAAAAAATGATAAAAAAATTATAATCTATATTCTCGGATAAATAAAATATATCTTTAAATCAATAATTACAATTTATATCTTATATATATATGGGTTTAATGTTGGTGTACTGCAGCACAGCTAACTTGGCTGTGCTGCAGTTTGATTGCAGCCGTTGGATTCAATCCAACGGCTGCAATCAAACCTAGTAAATAAACGAAAACAGGGAAGCGGGGGAGTCCCTGGTGCTGTTCCCGCCATTCCCGCCAGCAGCTCACCGCGCCGGCGCCGGACGCTGCACGGCCGAGGGGTCGCCGACGGCCACCGGCCCTCCATCCCCTACATCGGCTTGCCATCGGGCTGGGTTGAAGAAACGTCGACGGTCAGAGAAGAGGAAGCGGGGGAGGCGGTCGAAATCCAAATTTCCGGCCGTTGGGTCGCCGCGCCGGACGCTGCACGGCCGAGTGGTCACCGACGTCCGCCGAGCTGACATTCCATTCGTCGGAAAGCCGTCAGCTTGCGTCACGAATCGCCGGCAGCCAGAGAGAAGAGGAAGCGGGGGAGGAAATGGGGTGAAGCGGTGGCGGCTGCTCTGTTTCTGGCAGTTGGGTCGCCGCGCCGCACGGTGCACAGCCGAGGGGTGGCCGACGGCTGCCGGTCCTCCATCATCTTAAGTGCACCACTGTGAATTCAGATTTGGAAGATTGCTGGGAGTCATTATGCTACCATTGAATGTTTTGCAGGTGAAAGCTGATGTAGAAACCCAAGGTGACTTTGTTCAATCTTTGGCTGCTGAAGTCCGAGCAGCATCTTTCCCCAATATAGAGGATCTAGTGTCATTCGTGAATTGGCTAGATGAAGAGCTTTCTTTCTTGGTATTCCCTTGGAACATTGTACTCTATTTAGATCACTTATTTTAGCTTTGAAGTATCTATGCAAAAAGCATCTCAATGAACCAAAGCGAGATAAAAGCATTTTACTGTGTAGTTTAGTTGATAAAATTTTATTATGCAGGTTGATGAGCATGCAGTTCTTAAGCACTTCGATTGGCCCGAAGGAAAAGCCGATGCATTAAGAGAAGCAGCATTTGAGTACCAAGACCTGGCAAAGTTAGAGAACCAAGTTTCTTCCTTCGTTGATGACCCAAAGCTTTCCTGTGAAGCTGCTTTGAAGAAGATGTATTCCCTTCTTGAAAAGTAAGTAATCTTATGGAATTTCTGCCACTTCTATTGATCCATTTTATAATGCTCAATTTAGACTGTCCCTAACAAGTATTACCAGCTTCTTGCCTCACTTTTTTTTTAACCTCTTTTTGCAGAGTGGAGCAAAGTGTGTATGCGCTTCTTAGAACTCGAGATATGGCTATTTCTCGCTACCGGGAATATGGGATTCCAACAGATTGGTTGCTAGACTCTGGAATAGTAGGCAAGGTGTGTATGATATATATTAGATTAACTCGTCACAAAAATTTTATTTGTAGACGAGATGCTCCTCATTTTGTATTTTTACAAACAATTACATGACTTAGCTGCTCAAAGAAAGATGTGGAATTCCTATATTGATTCATTCAATCTTTACAGGTAAAATTGTCATCAGTTCAGCTGGCAAGGAAATACATGAAGAGGGTAGCTTCAGAACTTGATGCATTGAGTGGCTCGGACAAAGAACCAAACAGGGAGTTCTTGATTCTCCAAGGAGTTCGCTTTGCCTTCCGTGTACATCAGGTAGTAAAAACTCCAACATTATTGACTCCTCTAAAATTAGATCAAAAGCTTTCACTGTTCTTAGCCTGGCATAAATGGTATTCACAAAATCTAACTTTTGTCACAAATTTGATCAGTTTGCTGGAGGATTTGATGCGGAGAGCATGCGGGCGTTTGAGGAGCTCAGAAGCCGAGCGAATACGATAAAGTCATCGGAGACGGCCATGGAAGACGATGCAGACGAGCCCCAAGCCTGATTTTTTCTTTCTCCCATCTTTACTCCATCCTCTTCCACTCTCCCCCATCTTGTCTGCTTCAAAACGCAATCTTTTTGCTGCATACTTTATACATCAATCATCCAAAGCACCCTTCACATGCATCAGAAGCCTCCACTTGTGATCTTGCATTGCATTGGAGGAGATGATGCGATCACGTGTATCTCTTCTCCGTATATTTAAGGGAAAATAACACAGTTGCAATCTTTCACTGTAAAATTGCTTCTTCCAAGTTCTTCCAACAATGGCCGATCGACATGCAGGGCTGCTCCGGCGGCTCCATGACCACGCCCCGAGCTCGACCCAGTTCATCGGCTTCCTCGCCCTCCTCGACTCCGGCGCAATCCTCCTCTTCTTCTCCGGCGTGACGCTCACCGCCGCCGTCCTGGGCTTGATCCTCCTCTCCCCGGTGATCATCCTGACCAGCCCGATATGGGCCCCCGCCGGCGCGGCGCTGGTGGTCGCTGGCGGCGGCCGCCGCGACCTGGGCTACGAGTACCTGCGCGGGCGGTAGCGGGTGGACTACGCAAGGGGCTGGATCGCCGACACGGCGGGGCAGGTGAAGGACTATGCTCGGGAGTACGCCGGGTACCTCCAGAGGAGGGTGAAGGATGCTGCTCCAGGAGCTTGATGAGGTTCTTCAACAACGAGAAGATGACGATGCAGGCGGTGGACGGCTGCGAGGTGGGCGGGCGCTGCGGGTTTGAAGAACAGGGCACGTTAATTTTTTTGAAATGGTGGGGGGGAATGTCCAGCCGTTGGATAAAATCCAACGGCTGAAACACTGCAGCACAGCCAAGATGGCTGTGCTGCAGCACACACTCCCCCCCTCATATATATATATATATATATATATATATATATATATATGATGACAGGGAGAGCACAGGCTCCTTACCTGTGCTTGAATTTATTTGGAGCCGTTGATGTGCTTGAATTTATTTCGAGCCGTTGATTTCCAGCACCCTTCACCCTCTCCCGAGCACAGGGGGGATCACGACTACCGCCATGATCACCTCTTACTTCCTCCGGGCCCTCGTCGCCCGCTCCGCGCGCCTCTTCCCCGCCGCCACCGCCACCGCCGCAGTCATCCCGACCTGGCCGGCGAAGGCCATGACGGTGACGGAGCTGGCCGGGTACGTCGACCTCATCCCATGGCATCGGTTCGGCTACTGTGCTTCCAACGGCGCCATCTGCAGGGCCGCCCTTGGCAAGAGCAGAGTCCACATCCTCGACTTCACCACCACCCACTGCATGCAATGGCCGACGCTGATCGACTCGATGGCGAAGATGGCAGGCGGGCCGCCTTCCCTTCGCATCACCATGCCCAGCATTCGGCCGCCGGTGCCTCCGTTCCTCGCCGCGCCCATCCGAGAGGTGGGTCTCCGACTCGGCAACTTCGCCAAGAGCAGAGAGGTCCCCTTCCACTTCCACGTGATCCCATCCCTCGCAAATAACGACGACGACGACAGCAATATCTCGGCGGAATCCAACGATGATTTGCTGCTCGCCCAATTGGACCCTTCTCGTCTCGACCTCAGAGACGACGAGTTCTTGATAGTGAACTGCCAGAGCTGGCTCCGCTACCTGTCGGACGAGCTAAGTGGGACGTCGACGTCGGCGCTGCCCAGCACCAGAGACGCCTTCTTGAGCATGGTTCACAGCCTCAACCCGGGGCTGGTTCTGGTGACCGACGAGGACGTGGATCTGGACTGTTGCACGACCCTCACCTCCCGAATCGCCTCCTGCTTCAACTACGTGTGGATCCCCTTCGATGCGTTGGAGACGTTCTTGCCGAGGGAGAGCGAGCAGCGGATGGGATACGAGGCCGACGTCGGGCACAAGATCGAGAACGTCGTCGGGTTCGAGCGGCGGAGGATCGAGCGGCCTGAGACGGCGGTGAAGACGGCGCAACGGATGAGGAGGGCAGGGTTCGGGAGCTTGCCGTTCTGCGAGGAGACGGTGAGGGAAGTGAAGGTGTTGTTGGATGAGCACGCGAGCGGGTGGGGGATGAAGAGGGAGGAAGATCATAACTTGGTTCTAACATGGAAGGGGAACAATGCTGTGTTTGCCGCTGCTTGGGTTCCTACCACCTTCCATGGTTGATCGGTGCAACTCGGTTAATTTCTCTCGGCAATATATCTGTGAACAATGCTTCAAGTCGCACGTTTCTTTCTACCACATCGTTTCAAACAAAATTTTATCATAAAATTCCCCTCAAGGTTTTGAAGTGGCCGGTGAGCAATGTTGGTGCATTTTCTTTCACACCTGCATGTTTGAGAAGAAGAAATCATGCAAAAACGTACCTAGCTTTGAGCAACTTTTCATTCATGGATTCAAGCTCTAATTAGTAGTAAGGTACCTTCGTGCAATTCTTTAATAAAGGATTTAAGTACTAATTGCATTTGTTGGTTTGAAAATTTTTCGCTCCTCCGTCGAGGCGTCGCCAAGAACGTTCTTGTTGGGTGTCTCTGTTTTGCAGCACAGGCAAGCTGCCTGTGCTACAAAAATAGAGACCTTTTTTCCATATATATATATATATATATATATATGGTTGGGTAACGTAGGGGCGACCCCCGAAAATTTTTTCCTAGGGTCGCCCCAAATCTGGACCGTCCAATCATAAGGATGGTCCAGATCTCTTTTCTCAAAACCCTAACCGCTCCTCTCCTCCCATGTGCTGCCGCCGTCGGGCCGCTGTCGCCGCCGCCGCGCGACCCTGCCCTCGCCGCCACCGTCGCTCGCCGTCGTTGGTGGGCGTGGGCGTGGGCGCGGCAAGGAGAAACGGTGGCGACGCGTCGACAACGGGCCCGACACGCCGCCGCCGTTCTTCCTCGCCGCGCCCACCCCGCGGACGGCTGTGCGAAGGTCCCTAGCGTGGGGGCACGAGGAGATGACGACGAGCGACAGTGGCGGCAGGGGCTGGGTCGCGCGGCAATGCGGCGACAACGGGCCCGACGTGCTGCCGCCATTCCTCCTTGTCGCGCCCACGCCCGCAGACGGCGGCGAGCGACGACGAGCGATGGTGGCGGCGAGGGCAGGGTCGCGCGGTGGCGACGATAGTGGCCCGACGGCGGCGGCGCATGGGAGGAGGGGAGGGGTTAGTGTTTTGAAAAGAAAAGATCTGGACCGTCCTTATGATCAGACGATCCAGACTTGGCGTGACCCAGGAAAATTTTCCTGGGGTCGCCCCCAAGTTACCCAACCCCTATATATATATATATATATAGTCACTTGCTTCCACGAATGGCCTTGGTTTTCGTGAAAGAAGAAAATAGACGTCGAATTGAATTTAAAGAAATTATCAAAAATTAGTTTAATTAAATTGTCATTATTAATTATATTTTATTTTATTTGATTATATTATATTATATTATATATTTTTAAGATTTATTTTATTAATATTAATATGAGTAGAACAAGTTAATTTTTATTACCTAAACTACCTCTTCTTTTTCCTTTCTCTCCCCTTAGATTGCCCTTACCCAAGCCCGCCCGCCTGCTTTTCTAATTGTCGCCACCCACAGCCGTCCCAATCCCTTGCCACCCCTACTAATCTCTCATCGTCAGCTCCCCCTTCCTCTAGTTCCTCTAGTGACTAATACGTGTGAAATGATTAAATAAAAATTAGTTAAATTTACGAAATAGTTACGATAGAGCCTTCTATCACTGGCATTTATATTGGAAGAAACCCAAGGCCCAATGAAAGACGTGGGCAGGTGTCTCTCTGGCGTGACTCAAGTTTATTCATCTAAAATTTCGACACCTTGTATGGAAAAAAATTACGATATCTTTAGAGTCACAAAATTATGCCAGTTTATTTTCCTAAAATGATTTGAAAATTTTGATCCAATAAATATAAATATTTAGATCTGATAACAAGTTAGGGGATGGAAATAAAAATCACACCTTTCAAGTTGATATACGGATGATTGTTTGGGTGGTTATGTTGGAACAATCACGCTTCCCACGATTGGTGATAATACATCGTCGGTTGGATGGTCCTCTCAGTACTAGCCCTTCAAACAACAGATAACTCCTGCTGGTACGAGATAAAAAACACTTAATTTTTCATTTCTTTCATGAGTTTGGAAAGAAATTCATTTTTGGCCAATGAGAGAATTTTGCAGCCTTTTTTTTTTGAAAAGGCGACCTTTTAGTTGATTTAATTCTGGTTTTGTGGCGAATGAGAGAGAATATTTGGGATACGACGTGCCACGCGTGCCACGCGTGCCTTTTATACGCACAAAGGTGTAATTCTGAACGAGCGAGGCCCCGCTCGGTGTACATGTTGGGCTCATTATCGTGTTGATAATAAGGCATATGTTAAATGGGGCGTATCTAGGCCATGCGTAGGGGTGCTAATTGAGCGAGTGAGCCGAGCTGAACATGTGCTCGAACTCGGCTCGAATAGTTCGAAACTCGTTCGAACTCGACTCGAGATCGAACGAGTTTTGGACATACATGCTCGAGTTCGACTCGAATACTTTTATATGTTCGAGCTCAACTCGAGCTCGAATATACTTTTTATGTGTTCGAGCTCAACTCGAGCTCGAATATACTTAAACTATTTAATTTTTCTGAGCTCGTTCGCCAGCTCGTTCGTTCGAAATCAGCTCGATTAAAAGTCAAAAGTACCTCACTTTAAAAAAAGTGAGGCCATTATGGTTTAAACCCACAACCTTGAAGTCATCAAAGTGAATACTTGCCATCTCAACTATCTTGCTTCTTTGTTATTATATTTCATATATATATAAATAAAATATAATATAAAGACTATATTATTATATTATTTTGTCGAGTCGAGTTCGAGTCGAACTACGAGTCGAGTTCGAGTTACAACCGAGTCGAGTCGAGTCGAACACAACCTTGCTCAAGCTCGGCTCGTAAGATTCGAGTTCGAGTCGAGTTCGAGTCGAGCATTTAAATGTCGAGTTTCGAGTCGAGTCAAGCCGAGCCGAGCGCTAAATACTCACGAGCTGGCTCGCTCAATTAGCAACCCTAGCCATGCGTGTCGAAACATATCACTCGTGCTTTTATTGATAGTTGTTTTTAACCACTATAGGCCATTCTTTTATTATATATTATAAGATAAGATGCTATGTTTTTTTTTAAATATTGTAAGATATTGTAAATCTTTAGACATTTGTCTATAATGAACATCTAAAAAACTTTTTATTTTTTTGCATGTACAAGTAAAATTGTTTCACCAAAGGAAAGATAAATGAGGACAAAATATGCATTGCACAGAATCGAATTTAGTTCATCATATCCATAATAAAAATTAAAATTATTTATCATATGAATCATAATTCAAATAAAATCAAAAAATATATATCATATGTATTTTTTAATGCAAACAAATGCAGACCAAAAAATAGAAAATGGCAAAAAAAATTGTGGCTTTACTTAATATTAAGTATTGCTGCCAGACCTTAGTGATTTTTTCATATCAACTATTTAGAGCCTTAACTAATGTCAATTATATAGAGCCTTAACTAATTCTTTATAAATTATAAATAAAATTTTTATATATTTTATATTTTTTTATGCCAATAAAACATATAAATTCAAAATATCTTGGGCATCTGTATCTGATGACAGAGAACCGGGTAGACTTAGAAATTTTTTAAGAGGAGGAGTCTTAAAAATTATTGACTTAGAAATTTTTTAAGAGGAGGAGTCTTAAAAATTATTATCTATATGTACGCATGGCTTAGACATAGCATTTTAAAACCAGTCCCATGTGTCAGGGTTATTAATTAAGCAAGCCAACTTGCGAGCATTTGGAGTTCGGCTCGGCTCGACTCGACTCAAAACTCAACATTTAAATGTCCGAACTCGAACTCAAATCCTATGAGTAGAGTTTGAGCAAGGCCGTGTTTGATTCGATTATAACTAGAACTCGACTCGATAATATAATATAATAATATACATAATATAATTTACCTACTCAAAATATATTTAAAAATATGACAAGGGGGATATAATTTTGCATTATAATATTATTTAGTTAGTGGTTATCTATAAAAAAATATCACATAATTTTATGAAAAAGAAAAAAAATGTTAATAGAGGATGCACACTTGTATTAAAATTTTCTTCCATGTTGGCTGATAACATGATATGAAAAATACTTATATGAAAAAAACGTAAAGCACTAAATCAAACTTAGAAAAATAAATACCCAACAAATATACACAAAATAGAAATCAAACACAAAAAATTATGTTTTTTTTAAAAAATAAGAAATTTAAATTGGTTTAATTCAATTTAATTGTATAGCATTTTATTAGATTTTATTATATTTTATTTAGTATTTTGAGATTTATTTTATTATTATTGACTCGAGTCAGGAACGAGTCAAATTTTATTTACAAAACTACCCTTACATGCATTTCTCCCCAAACGAAGCGCCTCTTCAACTTCTTTCTCGGCGACCTCTTCTTATAGCAGTGCCACGCCGCCGTTGCAATCGTCCCCGACCCATCCCGTCCTCCTCCCGGACGCAGCCTGACTCCCCCGGAGTTCCCGACGTGCAACTATTCCTCTCCCAGCCGCCTTCGTCTTTTGGTCCCCGCTGCCGACCACCTATTCAACTTCTCTCCTAGCGACCTCTTCTTATAGCAGTGCCGCGTTGCCGCCGCAGTCGTCCCTGACCCATCCCCACCACCGTCCCTGGCCCATCCTGTCCTCCTTCGCCTCGACTGCAGCTAACTTCCCTGGCATTCCAGACATGCAACTCTTCCTCTCCTGGATGCCTTCATCTTCTGGTCGCCGCCGTTGTTGCTATGGCCGACCAGAGCCTTCATCTCCGACCAACTTACCCAACCCATCGCCATCCTCCTCCGCCTGGACCGCGGCCTGACTTTCCTGACGTTCCCGAAGTGCAACTCTTCCTCTTCCAGTCGCCGTTGCCACCACTGTGGCCGACCAGAGCCTTCATGTCCAACCACCTTTCCCAACCCATCGCCATCCTCCTCTGCCCAGACCACAGCTTGAGTTCCCCGGTGTTATCGAATTGCAACTCTTCCTCCCAACCGCCTTCTTCTTCTGGCCGCTGCCACACCTACCGTTGTGGCCGACCGGAGCCTTCATCTTTGACCACCTTCCCTGATCCATTGCCGTCATCCTAAACCCGGATCGCTGCCTGAGTTCCCCGGTGTTCCCGAAGTGGAACTCTTCCTCCCGGCCTTATGGTTTATCATTAGGTTATGCTTTTCACATATACGGTACTTATGAACATGCTTTTCATATATCATTAGGTTATGCTTTTCACATATACGGTACTTAAAAGCCTTATGGTTTATTTTAATTTCTTAGATGTACATATACGGTACTTAAAAGCCTTATGGTTTATTTTAATTTCTTAGACGTATCTCTTGTTTAATAAAGGGCTTATAGTTTGGCCGAATATTTGGTTCCTTATCATGTGTTGGTATTCTTAGGCTAAAGCAGACAGTTTTGGAGACTGACGGAGATGCTGCTAAATCCAAGCATTTAAAAGTAAATTCAATCTTGAATCTTATGCTGCATGGTTGGCACAATATTTAAGTAACTTTATTTAATGATTCTGAATCATTGTGATATAGATGCATAAGCTTGATATTAGGTGAAAAGCTTGGTGTGCTCTTTATTTTTGCAGCAAACCATGCATTTCATGAGTAGTGGTTGGCCCATGGTTTTCAATTTTCATACATAAAGATAGAATAGATTTTTGGTTACTCATGAAAGAGAGGTGCTTAGGCCCATGACCTTTATTCATTAGGGATGATACTAAAATACATTTATTTCTTTTACAAAATTTATTTATTTTTTATTTAATTTAATATCTCATAATGAATAAAATCTGTTAATTTTTTTTCAGGATGAAGGCTGGATAAAAGTTGTCTAAATATAGATGAAGGCTATAAAATATAGACTTTTGATCGTTTTTTTCAATTTTAGGTTTACAATTCTAAGTATTTATTTTTTTGGAAACATATACTATTGAATGGTGTCTTAGGTATTTTGAAAAAAATTGAAACATAGTTGAAACTTTAAAAAACTTTTTATTATTGAGATAATTTATATAAATATATTGATAGACTATTTTTATTAATTTTAATCTTTATAACCGGATGTTTTTTCCTAAACGAGCTACTTTCGACCTTATGATCGAGCTAGATTTGAACTCTTAAATGAGTTGGTTTCAAACTCCCAAACAAGTTAGTTTCGAGCTCCTCAAGATTATATAGTTTAAGTGTATTTGAGTTCGAGTCGAGCTCGAGCGACATAAAAAATATTCTAGTCAATTTCAAGTATATATGTTCAAAACTCGTTTGATCTCAAATTGATCTCGAACGAACTTCAAACTATTCAAGTCGAATTCAAACACAACGTTCACTCATTTAGCAACCCTACCTAGGAGTGGGGGTTTACGCAAGGCAGAGGGGTACGAAGTGCATAAGAAAAATGATAATCCATTGACTTCAACCGAAAAAGCCAAAAAATATTGTCCATAAGAAAAAAAACATGTCTTCTTGTGTCCTGAATCTCAACTTTTTCTTGCTCGTATCAGAAAATAGAGATATTGTCTGATCATTAGTTCAAGATATATTGTTTCACCGGCTGTTTTGTTACTTTGCTGTAGTATTTGTGATTGCGTCCTATCATATGGTAATTATATATGATCTTCTTAGATGTTCATTTTTTCTTCCGAAGCATGTTCTCGGATGTTTTGATAATTCATACACGCCCAAGTGTATTATTAGTCTTGTCATGGTGCATTTAACTCTGTTTATTGTGATAAAACTTTGATCTAATATTCTTTCTTCATGTATACCTTAGCCCAAAAAAATGGTTTATATTACTTATTGATTTATATGATTTCAAATTGACGACTCATATTTTAATATGTAACAAACTGGAAATCATGAAAAGAAAAATCATATGAAGACTGCTTCTGCGTGATTGTTTTTATAACAACTGATGTTGGTAAAAGAATTACTCTTAGGGGGATTCAGCTAGAGTTGAAGCCTTGTCCTTGGCTGGGAGGGAAGACGATGAGGTGAGGTCAGAATGGAAGATGTACATGTTGACTTTATTAAATTTTATATCAAATCATCGAGTAAATAAACTAGATAGTAGAAGTGTACTTGAAGTCATAAGAAAACTAGAGTTTTGACCACCTTAAATTTTGTTTGGTCTTCTTAATCTAAGAAGATAGATTTTGTTTGGTCTTCTAAATCTAAGAAGAGTTTTTCAAAACTTGAATTCTGGACAATGGGATATCAGAACGAAAATTACTTATTGATTCAAAGATCATAACCTCCTTATTTAGAGGTGTAATTTCATAAATTCATTTTCACCCATCGCGAAAAGAGAAATATGAAATGATATCTACATATTGAATTCCACACCTTAATTTATGGCTTATAACCTTTCACTTTAGTAGATCAATTTAATTTAGGCCAACCTTATCTTATATAATAATATATGACACAAATCCTAATTCACGCATATATTTATGTCCAACATTTAACAGTACAGCTGCTGCAAGTGCTGCCCGACCCATCTTGCCCTTAGGGAGGACATTGTCTACAAGGTATATTCACTTCTTTTTTAACTTAATTTTTTGTCTCCAAGATATTTCTTCTATTTTCATACTAACATATTTGGTGGTCAACTCGATAATTCTTTTTTTATAGCATTGATTGATTGCTTTCTCATTCTAATCAATGACATAAAACTCATGTGTAGCAAATGACAATTAAAAAATTGTCTAGAATCATAAACAATATATTACAAATTTTACTCTAGTTCAATCAGAACTCATTATTTTTTGCCGTCTCTGACCTCATAATAAAAATGTTGAGGAAGTTCCTCCTGACTTGATGTTACTGTGTGGTCTTTATTCAGTCTTTTTATGGCAGCAGTGGAAAAGCTTACCTCTTAGACAAGGTGTAAGTTGTTTCATTTCCTAAATCTCATTTTATGGATTTTATTTGAAAAGATTATGATTGCTTGATATTGTCATGTTACTGAATTTTCTTGGTCGGCTGAACAAGATGAAATGAACTCAGTGGTATAGTAGCGACTATTTAATTGAGATCTGCTCATTTCTTTTTTGCTGATATCTGAATACTGAAAAAAAGTCGCATTTTGTTGATATTCTTCTTTTTTCTTATATATTTTTGTGCCTTTCCAAGTGTTTAAACCTATGTTATGATCAAGATGTGGAATGTAATTCCCTGATCATGCGTCCACCCATTTACACGTTATTTTCCTAACTTGCTTATCACTTGGCAAGAAAACTTGATGGAGACATTTTCGTGTTTGTAGTGTCGATGTGTCACTTGGGGAAGAAGAAGAAGAGCGAACGATTAACGACCTAGCCCAATGTGCAAATTAATATGCTAAGTGATTTCTTTTAAAATAGTTAATAAAAATTGAAGATCTATAGTTTATGCTCACTTATAAACAAATTGATCTTCCCACTTATAAACAAGATGATCTTACCCCGATAGGTATTAAATGTGAACTAAGTAGACGGACCTCACAATTCACCCACTGAAATTTTATTTTTGAAATTCCTACACTCAACCTATTGCCAGCCCAGCCGAGCCCGAACCCACAACCTTCTTTGACCCATGACAGGAAGCCTAGCTAATATCTCTAGCTTGAGCCCACAACTTTCTTTTGGCCGTGACCAACAACCTATCTAACGTCTCTAACTTAACCCATAATCTAACACAGAACCATGCGGCTTTTATACCATCTATAACGACGAGACCCAAAGTACAAACTAATGAGTTAAGTTATTTTTTAAAAGTAGTTAACTAAAGGTAAAGATTTATAGTTCATTTTTACTTATAAACAAGATTTTACTCTATCATGTATTAGATGTGATATTAAATTGAAGGATCTCACAATCTATTCAACTTAGACGTATTTTATATCCGTCGCCAATCGATCTTGGGCTAGAAATATGTAAGAATATCTTCTCAAACTTTTGTTGCTCATGGAAGGCATAATTTCTACAAGTGTAGATGAAGTTTATAGGTTTAATGATTTAGGTAGCTACTGATTACGAGAACAGAAGTACAAAATGCGGAAATTTGTTCTTGAAAGATACCATGGCTAATTTTGTGGAATAATATTCTGAAATCATGATCGCAGAATGCTATTTTTATTGATCACAGTGTTTATTACTTGATCAAGTGTAAATTACTGGGATCATATGAGCATAAATCTAGTTCAACCAATGAATCTCAGGTTGGCGGAAGCCACAGAGATGATGCATAGCTTAATGGCCCAGACTAAGAACATCATCCATTTAGCTTATACATTCCTTCATTGCTAGTGTGAAC
>JAURVB010014171.1:0-95516 GCA_033002965.1 Piper betle | reverse complement strand
ATCTGATCAAACAATATGTAAGGTGATTGACAGAAAGCAACATTCTGTGATCATGATTTCAGAATGCTCCACAACATTAGCCACGGTACCTTTCAAGGATAAATTTCCCTCTTTGTACTTTTGGCTCTTCTCATATGCAGCTTCCTAAATAAACCAAATCAATCAACTTTCTTTACACTCGTAGAAATTAGGCCTCAACGAGCAATAAAACTTTGTCATCAGTTTCTTACATATTTCCAGCCCACGATTGATCCACAGCGGACACAGTATATGTCTGCAACTGTGTGCATTCCAGTCGTCATCATTCTCTCTTCTTTCTCTCCAAATGACACATTCACACTGCAGATAAGATAATGTCTAAATCACATTTCCTTCTTCTCAAACTCTCTATCTGACAAAAGTGTTAGCAGCCAATGTAAAATAGAGGGACAAATGATCAGGGGAATAAATCCACAACACCGTCACGACACAGATTTGAACACTTGGAAGGGCCCAAAAATAAATTAATGAGAAAAAAAAGTCAACAAAGTTTTGCTCGTTTATCACTTATCATGAATGAAATGGAACAGCCCCAACAAACATTTAATAGTCACTACCCTATCTATGACTTCATATCAGCTTGTCTAGCCTATCAAAAGAATTCAGTAACAAGACAACATCAACCAATTATAAAATTAATAAATAATATAAATAACTAGAGCTTGAGATTTCGGAAATGCAACCACTTACACCTTGTTGAAGAGGTAAGCTTTTCCATGCTTGCAATGAAAAGACTGAATAAAGGCCACACAAAAATGTCAAGTTACGATAAATTTTCCTATTATAAGGTCAGAGAAAGCCATAAATGATGATTTTTGGTAGAACTAAAGCAACAGTGCTAGTAGATTGTTTATAAGTTTTAAAACAACGTTGATCATTATTTGATATGAATGATTTTGATGTTAGTGAGAACCATGCAAATGACACAGCCTAGCTGGGGCAAAGTGATGATGGAGGTTAAATAGAGTAATGAATGTGTATTTCACAAACATCATATGGCAGTAATCAGCCTTGAAAAAAATAAAGATCTGCACATAATAAGCATACAATAGTTACACAATCTTCAAGAAATAGTAAACTAGAGTGAGGAAAAGCACAATCGATTGCCATGTGAAAACTTTTTATACCGTTTTTTTTCTCCAAAAAGTAACCTTGAATTTTTTATTAATCTATGAGAATTAAAGAAGTTACGAATTTTTATACATTTATTAACAAAAAGGCATAGCTGTTTCAAATGGTTGGAACTTAAGTCACTTAAAACAACCTTCAACAATGCCAATCTGAAAATAGAAGAAGAAATATCTCAAGAGAGACGAGGCTGCAAGGAATATTGAAAGAAATTATTGGCATAAGTGGCGCTCACTATCAGCAACGATGCTGAAGGAGATAACCAAAGAATCAAAAAGTTCAACATCCTACCATATACGGCATGGTTCACATATAACATTGCGACCATGAACTATAGAAAAGCAGCCTCAGTAAGGCTGTAAAGAGGACATTACTGATGAAGCTTCAAAGATGATAGCTCACTTCATATAAATAGAAACGTAACCATACAATGTGATTTGAAACGGCTAATATGTCATATAGTCTATTTGCTCCATGTAAACTGTTTGTAATTGTATCCAAACGAGGGGAAATTCATCCTTTCACTGTTCACAATACCCGGACTATTTTGGCCGATTGGAGATACTAAATATGACCAACAGTAGTTACATCATCCCGAAAAAACATACAGCCCTCCAGAAACAAAACAACAATAGACACTAAGCCATCATCATTACTAGCTTAAAAAGAGAAACCTATTCACAAAGCCATTTAAAGCATTTTTTGCAAGTATGAAGCCAGAATTACATCAAAGCACTACCTGCCTGTCCATTACCCTTCACCAATAAAAGTAAAATTTGCTCAACCAATCAACATCAACAGCAATCAATCAGTATATCAACAGGAATGGCAACACAAGTAAACAAACAAAAAAAGTGAAAGAAGAAAAAAAAACCTTGGAGAGGATGTCCTCGAAGAGGGCAAGATGGGTCTGGCAGTGCTTGCAGCTGTACATCTTCCCTTCCAACTGCACAGAGAACAACCTGCCCATCTCCGTACCCTTCCCCACCAACCAGAATCCACCTAAAAAGATGATCTTTCCCAGAATCCGCTTATATGAAATGCGATTAAGCAGACGATTATGATGATGATTATGACGATGATAATTATGGAGAAGAGGGCAACCTGTATGTATCAAAGGCAAGGCTTCTGCAGGGATGAGATCTGAGCTTCCCCAAATTTGACACTAATCAATAATATTTTATAGAAATATATCTTATATTATGATATTTCATTTTTAATTTTTCTCTTTATTTTTAATAATAAAAATGTTTTATTACTTTAAAAGATATATTGATAGGGTTTGACGAATTGATTTAATAAATAATATACTAGTAATATTTATCAAAATTATATAGGCCCAAATTACATATTATATAAACTCATCCTTAAATTATTATAGGTTTTACGCGGAAGCTATCATAAAAGCCCAAATTATATATTATCTAAACTCATCCTTAAATTGTTATAGGTTTTACGCAGAAGTTATCATGTAACTGCTTGTTTCATAAAAGTAAAAAAAGAAAGAAAAAAATTAAGCATGCTTTTGGGGATTTTGCAGGGATTGAAGTATGCATTTTTAATCGTATGCTAATTTTCATGCGGACAGACGAAGGACATTCGGAGAATGACTTGTTAGGGAGAGAGTTTTGGCTGTGAGGTCGAAATAAATTATTCAATAAATTCCAAGGATCACTGTTACCAAAAAATTAACACCTTGCTATCTGAAAGAAGAGACTTCCGTGGTTCTTCAAAAGCTTGAACCTTGCCCTACGCTACCCCATCTGTTTGTACAACACATAACCGCAGTTTTTAATTCCTGAGTGACAAACAGATCAAGCTCTGAAGTTGCAGATGAGGGGCCAATTCTCAAATATACATACCCATTTGGTGAGCAATTCTCTTAGGAAAAGTTCGCATCCAATGCAAGCAATAATTTAACAAGGAAAGGATGAACAATGCTGGAAGGTAGTACAATGTCTGTCCTCATAAACCAATCGATCAAGCGATAGTGAGAAGTTAATGTCTCTGATGCACGAATTGGCCGATTTCATGCGGAATCGGCCGATTTAAATTGGATCGGTATCGTGCTGATCCGGTTTTGGGGCCGAATCGGTTGGCCCTGAAAAGGCCTCGGAATCGGCCGAGTTCGCCCGATTCCGACCGATTTGCTTCGAAATCGGAATCGACCGATTTAAATCGGAATCGGTTTTTTAAAAAATTACTAAAATACCTTATGTATGATTTTTATTAAATTATTTAAGCATGGATAAAATGGTAATTTAAATTTTAAAAACCTAAAATCAAACCCGCTCCCCACACCACCGCCGCTCGTCCGACCGTCGTCGCCAGTTTCCTCCCTCCGCCGTGCGTCCCCGACTCCGGGCTCGCCGCCGTCCGGGCTGCCGACCTCGCCGCCAACCTCGCAGCGTCACCGCCGACCTGTGGCAGGACCGAATCGGGCTATGACGGACGAATCGCCGCCGACTCCGCCCCGACTCCGGGCCGCCGACTGTTCGTCCGACCGGGCTGCCGACATCTTCTGACATCGCCGCCGCGAGACTCGCCGCCGACCGGGCCGCCGGCCGGCATGGGGGTAAGGCGGGGGTGGCATTCTCGTAATTAAAAGTTGACTCGAGTCTAACTCAAGTTAAAAATAATAATTAATTCTAAATAATTTTAAAAAAAATTTTAAAAAATATTTAAAAATATCATAAACTATAATACACATAATAATATCAAAATAACATCAATACCTAATCTTAATATATTTATATTATGAATTGTCAAATTATTATATATGACTGATTAAATTAATTTGGACCGATTCAACTGAACCGATTCCTGGTCGATTCAGACCGATTCCAATTCCGATTCCGACTCCCTGGAAAACCGATTCCGATTCCGATTCCATGCAACCATGGTTAATGTACATAAAACATTGTCAATAAAATCAATTCGGTTCACACTAGCAACGAGGGAATGTACAAGCTGAATGGATGATGTTCTTAGTCTGTGCCATTAAGCTATGCATCATCTCTGTGGCTTCCGCCAACCTGAGATTCATTGGTTGAACCAGATTTATGCTCATATGATCCCAGTAATTTACACCTGATCAAGTAATAAACACTGTGATCAATAAAAATAGCATTCTGCGATCATGATTTCAGAATATTATTCCACAAAATTAGCCATGGTATCTTTCAAGAACAAATTTCCGCACTTTGTACTTCTGTTCTCGTAATCAGTAGCTACCTAAATCATTAAACCTATAAACTTCATCTACACTTGTAGAAATTATGCCTTCTATGAGCAACAAAAGTTTGAGACAGACATTCTTACGTATTTCCAGCCCAAGATCGATCGGCAACGGATATAGAATACATCTAAGTTGAATAGATTGTGAGATCTTTCAATTTAATATCACATCTAATACATAATAGGGTAAAATCTTGTTTATAAGTGAGAATGAACTATAAATTTTTACCTTTAAGTAACTACTTTTGAAAAAATAACTTAATTCATTAGTTTACACTTTAGGTTATTACAGATGGTATGAGAACCTCATGGTTCTATATTAGATGATGGGTTAAGTTAGAGACGTTAATAGGTTGGTCATGGCCAAAAGAAAGTTGTGGGCTCAAGCTAGGGATATTAACTAAGCTGCCTGTCATGGGCCAAAGAAGGTTGTGGGTTCGGGCTCGAGGACTGGCAATAGGTTGAGTGTAGGAATTTCAAAAATAAAATTTCAGTGGGTGAATTGTGGGATCTCGTCTATTTAGTTTACATCTAATACCTATCGGGGTATAATCATATTGTTTATAAGTGGGAAGATCAACTTGTTTATAAGTTGGCATAAACTATAAATCTTCAACTTTTATTAACCATTTTAAAAAAATCACTTAGCCTATTAATTTGCACTTTGGACTAGGTCGTTAATCGTTCGCTCTTCTTCTTCTTCCCCAAGTAACACATTGACACTGCAAACACGAAAATGTCTCCATCAAGTTTTCTTACCAAGTGATAAGCAAGTTAGGAAAATAACGTGTAAATGGGTGGACGCATAATCAGGGAATTACATTCCACATCTTGATCATAACATAGGTTTAAACACTTGGAAAGGCACAAAAATATATAAGAAAAAAGAAGAATATCAACAAAATGCGACTTGTTTTTCAGTATTCAGATATCAGCAAAAAAGAAATGAGCAGATCTCAATTAAATAGTCGCTACTATACCACTGAGTTCATTTCATCTTGTTCAGCCAACCAAGAAAATTCAGTAACATGACAATATCAAGCAATCATAATCTTTTCAAATAAAATCCATAAAACGAGATTTAGGAAATGAAACAACTTACACCTTGTCGAAGAGGTAAGCTTTTCCACTGCTGCCATAAAAAGACTGAATAAAGACCACACAGTAACGTCAAGTCAGGAGAAACTTCCTCAACATTTTTATTATGAGGTCAGAGACGGCAAAAAATAATGAGTTCTGATTGAACTAGAGTAAAAGTTGTAATATATTGTTTATGATTCTAGACCATTTTTTAATTGTCATTTGCTACACATGAGTTTTATGTCATTGATTAGAATGAGAAAGCAATCAATCAATGATATAAAAAAAAAGAATTATCGAGTTGACCACCAAATATGTTAGTATGAAAATAGAAGAAATATCTTGGAGACAAAAAATTAAGTTAAAAAGAAGTGAATATACCTTGCAGACAATGTCCTCCCTAAGGGCAAGATGGGTCGGGCAACACTTGCAGTTGTACTGTTAAATATTGGACATAAATATATACGTAAATTATGATTTGTGTCATATGTTATTATATGATTTGTGTCTAAATAAATTGATCTATTATAGTGAAAGGTTATAAGCCATAAATTAGGTGTAATTCAATGTGTAGATATCTTTTCATATTTCTCTTTTCGCGATGGGTGAAAATGAATTTATGAAATTACACCTCTAAATAATGAGGTTATGGTCCTTGAATCAATAAGTAATTTTCGTTTTGATATCTCATTGTCCAAAATTCAAGTTTTGAAAAACTCTTCTTAGATTTAGAAGACCAAACAAAATCTATCTTCTTAGATTCAGAAGACCAAACAAAATCTAAGGTGGTCAAAACTCTAGTTTTCTTATGACTTCAGGTACACTTCCGCTATCTAGTTTATTTACTCGATAATTTGATATAAAATTTAATAAATTCAACATGTACATCTTCCCTTCTATGGCAACCTGCCTACCTCATCGTCTTCCCTTCCAGCCAAGGACAAGGCCTCAACCCTAGCTGAATCCCCCTAAGAGTAATTCTTTTACCAACATCAGTTGTTATAAAAACAATCACGCAGAAGCAGTCTTCATATGATTTTTCTTTTCATGATTTCCAGTTTGTTACATATTAAAATATGAGTCGTCAATTTGAAATCATATAAATCAATAAGTAATATAAACCATTTTTTGGGCTAAGGTATACATGAAGAAAGAATATTAGATCAAAGTTTTATCACAATAAACAGAGTTAAATGCACCATGACAAGACTAATAATACACTTGGGCGTGTATGAATTATCAAAACATCCGAGAACATGCTTCGGAAGAAAAAATGAACATCTAAGAAGATCATATATAATTACCATATGATAGGACGCAATCACAAATACTACAGCAAAGTAACAAAACAGCCGGTGAAACAATATATCTTGAACTAATGATCAGACAATATCTCTATTTTTCTGATACGAGCAAGAAAAAGTTGAGATTCAGGACACAAGAAGACATGTTTTTTTTCTTATGGACAATATTTTTTGGCTTTTTCGGTTGAAGTCAATGGATTATCATTTTTCTTATGCACTCCGTACCCCTCTGCCTTGCGTAAACCCCCACTCCTAGGTAGGGTTGCTAAATGAGTGAACGTTGTGTTTGAATTCGACTTGAATAGTTTGAAGTTCGTTCAAGATCAATTTGAGATCAAACGAGTTTTGAACATATATACTTGAAATTGACTAGAATATTTTTTATGTCGCTCGAGCTCGACTCGAACTCAAATACACTTAAACTATATAATCTTGAGGAGCTCGAAACTAACTTGTTTGGGAGTTTGAAACCAGCTCATTTAAGAGTTCGAAATCCACTAGCTCGATCATAAGGTCGAAAGTAGCTCGTTTAGGAAAAAACATCCGGTTACAAAGATTAAAATTAATAAAAATAGTCTATCAATATATTTATATAAATTATCTCAATAATAAAAAGCTTTTTAAAGTTTCAACTATGTTTCAATTTTTTTCAAAATACCTAAGACACCATTCAATAGTATATGTTTCCAAAAAAATAAATACTTAGAATTGTAAACCTAAAATTGAAAAAAAACGATCAAAAGTCTATATTTTATAGCCTTCATCTATATTTAGACAACTTTTATCCAGCCTTCATCCTGAAAAAAAATTAACAAATTTTATTCATTATGAGATATTAAATTAAATAAAAAATAAATAAATTTTGTAAAAGAAATAAATGTATTTTAGTATCATCCCTAATGAATAAAGGTCATGGGCCTAAGCACCTCTCTTTTATGAGTAACCAAAAATCTATTCTATCTTTATGTATGAAAATTGAAAACCATGGGCCAACCACTACTCATGAAATGCATGGTTTGCTGCAAAAATAAAGAGCACACCAAGCTTTTCACCTAATATCAAGCTTATGCATCTATATCACAATGATTCAGAATCATTAAATAAAGTTACTTAAATATTGTGCCAACCATGCAGCATAAGATTCAAGATTGAATTTACTTTTAAATGCTTGGATTTAGCAGCATCTCCGTCAGTCTCCAAAACTGTCTGCTTTAGCCTAAGAATACCAACACATGATAAGGAACCAAATATTCGGCCAAACTATAAGCCCTTTATTAAACAAGAGATACGTCTAAGAAATTAAAATAAACCATAAGGCTTTTAAGTACCGTATATGTACATCTAAGAAATTAAAATAAACCATAAGGCTTTTAAGTACCGTATATGTGAAAAGCATAACCTAATGATATATGAAAAGCATGTTCATAAGTACCGTATATGTGAAAAGCATAACCTAATGATAAACCATAAGGCCGGGAGGAAGAGTTCCACTTCGGGAACACCGGGGAACTCAGGCAGCGATCCGGGTTTAGGATGACGGCAATGGATCAGGGAAGGTGGTCAAAGATGAAGGCTCCGGTCGGCCACAACGGTAGGTGTGGCAGCGGCCAGAAGAAGAAGGCGGTTGGGAGGAAGAGTTGCACTTCGATAACACCAGGGAACTCAAGCTGTGGTCTGGGCAGAGGAGGATGGCGATGGGTTGGGAAAGGTGGTTGGACATGAAGGCTCTGGTCGGCCACAGTGGTGGCAACGGCGACTGGAAGAGGAAGAGTTGCACTTCGGGAACGCCAGGAAAGTCAGGCCGCGGTCCAGGCAGAGGAGGATGGCGATGGGTTGGGTAAGTTGGTCGGAGATGAAGGCTCTGGTCGGCCACAGCGACAACGGCGGCGACCAGAAGACGAAGGCATCCAGGAGAGGAAGAGTTGCATGTCTGGAATGCCGGGGAAGTTAGCCTGCAGTCGAGGCGAAGGAGGACAGGATGGGTCAGGGACGGTGGTGGGGATGGGTCAGGGACGACTGCGGTGGCAACGCGGCGCTACTATAAGAAGAGGTCGCTAGGAGAGAAGTTGAATAGGTGGTCGGCAGCGGGGACCAAAAGACGAAGGCGACTGGGAGAGGAATAGTTGCACGTCGGGAACTCCGGGGGAGTCAGGCTGCGTCCGGGAGGAGGACGGGATGGGTTGGGGACGATTGCAACGGCGGCGTGGCGCTGCTATAAGAAGAGGTCGCCAAGAAAGAAGTTGAAGAGGCGCTTCGGTTGGGGAGAAATGCATGTAAGGGTAGTTTTGTAAATAAAATTTGACTCGTTCCTGACTCGAGTCAATAATAATAAAATAAATCCCAAAATACTAAATAAAATATAATAAAATCTAATAAAATGCTATACAATTAAATTGAATTAAACCAATTTAAATTTCTTATTTTTTAAAAAAAACATAATTTTTTGTGTTTGATTTCTATTTTGTGTATATTTGTTGGGTATTTATTTTTCTGAGTTTGATTTAGTGCTTTCCGTTTTTTTTCATATAAGTATTTTTCATATCATGTTATCAGCCAACATGGAAGAAAATTTTAATACAAGTGTGCATCCTCTATTAACATTTTTTTCTTTTTCATAAAATTATGTGATATTTTTTTATAGATAACCACTAACTAAATAATATTATAATGCAAAATTATATCCCCCTTGTCATATTTTTAAATATATTTTGAGTAGGCAAGTGATATTATGTATATTATTATATTATATTATCGAGTCGAGTTCTAGTTATAATCGAATCAAACACGGCCTTGCTCAAACTCTACTCATAAGATTCGAGTTCGAGTTCGGACATTTAAATGTTGAGTTTTGAGTCGAGTCGAGCCGAGCTGAACTCCAAATGCTCGCGAGTTGGCTTGCTTAATTAATAACCCTGACACATGGGACTGGTTTTAAAATGCTATGTCTAAGCCATGCGTACATATAGATAATAATTTTTAAGACTCCTCCTTAAAAAATTTCTAAGTCAATAATTTTTAAGACCTCCTCAGAAAATTCTCCAAGTCTACTCAGACTTCACAGATACGATGCCCAAGATATTTTGAATTTATATGTTTTATTGGCATAAAAAAATATAAAATATATAAAAATTTTATTTATAATTTATAAAGAATTAGTTAAGGCTCTATATAATTGACATTAGTTAAGGCTCTAAATAGTTGATATGAAAAAAATCACTAAGGTCTGGCAGCAATACTTAATATTAAGTAAAGCCACAATTTTTTTGCCATTTTCTATTTTTTGGTCTGCATTTGTTTGCATTAAAAAATACATATGATATATATTTTTTGATTTTATTTGAATTATGATTCATATGATAAATAATTTTAATTTTTATTATGGATATGATGAACTAAATTCGATTCTGTGCAATGCATATTTTGTCCTCATTTATCTTTCCTTTGGTGAAACAATTTTACTTGTACATGCAAAAAAATAAAAAGTTTTTTAGATGTTCATTATAGACAAATGTCTAAAGATTTACAATATCTTACAATATTTAAAAAAAACATAGCATCTTATCTTATAATATATAATAAAAGAATGGCCTATAGTGGTTAAAAAAAACAACTATCAATAAAAGCACGAGTGATATGTTTCGACACGCATGGCCTAGATACGCCCCATTTAACATATGCCTTATTATCAACACGATAGTGAGCCCAACATGCACACCGAGCGGGGCCTCGCTCGTTCAGAATTACACCTTTGTGCGTATAAAAGGCACGCGTGGCACGTCGTATCCCAAATATTCTCTCTCATTCTCCACAAAACCAGAATTATATCAACTAAAAGGTCGCCTTTTCAAAAAAAAAAAAGGCTGCAAAATTCTCTCATTGGCCAAAAATGAATTTCTTTCCAAACTCATGAAAGAAATGAAAAATTAAGTGTTTTTTATCTCGTACCAGCAGGAGTTATCTGTTGTTTGAAGGGCTAGTACTGAGAGGACCATCCAACCGACGATGTATTATCATCTATCGTGGGAAGCGTGATTGTTCCAACATAACCACCCAAACAATCATCCGTATATCAACTTGAAAGGTGTGATTTTTATTTCCATCCCCTAACTTGTTATCAGATCTAAATATTTATATTTATTGGATCAAAATTTTCAAATAATTTTAGGAAAATAAACTGGCATAATTTTGTGACTCTAAAGATATCGTAATTTTTTTCCATACAAGGTGTCGAAATTTTAGATGAATAAACTTGAGTCTCGCCAGAGAGACACCTGCCCACGTCTTTCATTGGGCCTTGGGTTTCTTCCAATATAAATGTCAGTGATAGAAGGCTAGAATCGTAACTATTTCGTAATTTTAACTAATTTTTATTTAATCATTTCACACGAATTAGTCATCGTTGTACCTATCCATTCATAATTAAAATTGTATTTACTACTACTTCTAATAGAAATTCTCATCACTAATTCTAATAATTTTTTCTAATAATAATCATTTCCCATTCTTTTTATAAACTCAAGATTATACTAATATTTATTTTTTTAATTAATTTTAGTGCATACATATATATTATATATGATTAATACTTAATTTAAAATTGATGATTAATTTAAAATTATCTCTTTTAAATTATTTGTAAAGATATCTTCGAGTATAATTTTAGAAATATTTATTGTATTAAAAATATGTGATTAATTATAACGGTAAACTCTTTATATATAAAATCTAATTAAAAAATAATCTCGATTTAAGGCCTTTTATTTCAATAAAAAAAATTAAAATCAAATTTTAATATAGCTCGCCCATTGCCTTTGACTATTAGCACTTAAAAGTTAATGGTCTGGACACCCGGGAGTGTTAAACAATAAATATCATCAATTAATTCCACAATAATAAGTAAACATATTTTTCTTGTACGCCCAAACTATGTCCACTTCGTATTTTGGCTTAACCGAGTATGGATTTATTGGTAGGTAATGTTCCATGGCGAAGCTAGTGAGACACATAGTTGCAAAAATAAATTGATTCGACTAATTTTAATTGACTAGGTACAAAACTTAGTCAAAATGAATCCAGATCATTCGGAGGGAGGGAGGGGGAGGGGGGCCGAGTAGTGAGGCACTTAGAGGAGGGGAGCCGACGATAAGAGATTAGTAGGGGTGGTAAGGGATTGGGACGGCTGTGGGTGGCGACAATTAGAAAAGGAAGGCAGGCGGGGGGCGGGCAGGCTTGTGTAAGGGCAATCTAAGGGGAGAGAAAGGACAAAAGAAGTGGTAGTTTAGTTAATGAAAATTAATTTGTTCAACTCATATTAATATTAATAAAATAAATCTTAAAAATATAAAATATAATATAATATAATCAAATAAAATAAAATATAATTAATAATGACGAAAGTGATCAATAATTAATTTTAACCGATTAAAATTAAATTCAATGAGCTCCGTCGCCATGAAGTCGGACGTGTTCCATGGCGACGCCCGCCTCGGCGAGGTCGACGTCCACCCCGCCCATCCCCCGAATTTCACCTTCCCCGGCAACGAAATCCGCATCGACCGCATCTCCCACCCCAGTGAGCGCTGCCCGCCCCTAGCGGTCCTCCTCACTCTCCCCCTTCGCCGTCCGCTGCAAGCTCGACGCCGGCGCCGTCTCCGATCAGCCGCTGCTGAGCTCCTTCTACACATCCTGCCTCTGCGATCCAGCGAAGGTGATTTCTCTTGGCTATTGATGTTTGCTAACAGACATTATTGCCGAATCCTACGGGTTTGATGTTGTGCTATTATGAGATACATTTTAATTCCCGAGAATCGTCAATTACACTATTAAGGAAATATTATCATGATTCTCTTGCCTTTTTTTGTTCGTTGGATGCGAAAATTTAGGTTTTCGATGGTGTTGAGCTGTACGATATCGATGTTAAGAATTAAGATTAAGTGTAACTTTCAAAACTAGTCTTTTAATCCCCTTAAACTATCAATTTCATATATAGAGGAAACTTACTACTATCTTCTTAATCTAGAAGAATTGCGGCTTTTATAACTACAGGAAACATGTCACCTTTTTGATCCCTTTGATGTATCAATTTCATTAAAAGGAAACAACAGTAGCCGTTGTTTTTTTGTTTGTTGGATTGAGACCTTAGAGTTTCACATTATTGAAGTTTAGACATGACAATGAAGTGTAACGTCAATAACTACCTTTTTTAATTCTTCATAATTATAAATTTCATAATTAGGAAGCGTCAACAGCCGTTGCTTTTGTGCTTCTTGGATGTGGAAATCTGAGGTTTTGATGATGTTGAGATGTTTGGGCTTGCAGACTGCGGTTGTGATAGTGGGAGATGAGGAGCTGCACTTGGTGGCAATGAAGAGTGGTAAAGATGATAACCTAGTTTGCTTCTGGTGCTGCGCTGTGCCGGCAGGGCTCTATGATTCATGCCTTGGCCTGTTGAACCAGCGTTGCCTTGCGATTGTGTTTGATCTTGATGAGACTTTGATTGTGGCAAATACGATGAAATCTTTTGAGGATCGGATTGAGTTTTTGCTGAGGAGAATTGCGTGCAAAACTGATTTGCTTTGTACTTCTGGCACGAAGGCAGAGCTCAAGAGGTATTTGGAGGATAAGGAATTGCTGAAACAGTATTCGGAGAAAGACCAAGTGACAGACAGCAGGAAGTTTGTTAAAGCTCAGATTGAGGAGGCTCTGAGCTTGTCTAATAACCAGAATCGTGTACTCAGACCTATCATTAGGTTACCAGAGAAGAACATTGTCTTGACTCGCATTAACCCAGAGGTTGCCTTTTGTTTTCTCCTATTCTCTTGCACGTAGACTTTTAATTGATATATGTATTCACTGTCACTTGCTAACCCACTGTGTGACTGCAGTCTAGATAACTTGTATTACACATATAGTGAAAACTCACTGGATAGAAGCTTATGCTTGACTGTAATGTAGATTGATCACAGTTGAAAACTGTGCTAGATTTGTGAAAATTGTGATGGACGTGATGCATTGGGAGTTTGAAATACTATCATTTTTAAATGACACGAACTCTGGGAATAGGCCCTTACAAGGTAAGAAGAAAAATTAAATCTTACTGAAACTTAACGTGCATGAGTTGAGTATTACATATAGAGTGAAAACTCACTGGGTAGAGGCTTAAGCTTGACTATAATGTAGATTGAACACAGTTGAAAAGTGTGCTAGATTTGTGAAAATTGTGTTGTACGTGATGCCTTGGGAGATTGAAATACAATCATTTTTAGGTGACATTATCTCTGGGAATAGGGCCATACAAGGTGAGAAGAAAAATTAACGCTTACTGAAACTTAATGTGCATAAGTTGAGTATAGCACATGAATTTTTGTTTACAATGTTGTGTTGGGCAATTTACTTAAAACTGTCATTTTAGTTGTTCTAACATCAGTCAATAGTTTGTTCCTTTTGGGCTACATGTTTTTATTTTTTTATTTTTTATTTTTGCAGATTCGTGATACCAGTGTCCTTGTGAGACTACGTCATGCTTGGGAGGATTTAAGAAGCTACTTAACTGCCAAAGGCCGCAAACGCTTTGAGGTATATGTTTGCACTATGGCAGAAAGGGAATATGCCCTTGAGATGTGGAGACTTCTTGATCCAGAATTGCATCTTATAAGCTCAAAACAATTAGCTGATCGGATTTCTTGTGTCAAATCGGGTACTTGTACAGGACTTGCAGTTTTATTTTCTTGAATGTTACATCAGAAATTTCTGTGGGATATTTAAGAGCTGAGTTAAACCATTAAGATGATCTTCATGTATTATTAGGGAGACGATTCTCACACTTCCTGTTTTAAAAATTTCCATACTTTCTGGTCTTATGAGTTGCTTTCTAGTAGGACATTCTGATTTTTAGTCCAATCTTAGAGACACTTACATCCATATCTTGATTTCATGAGGTTGTGTAGGTTCTAGGAAATCATTGCTGAACGTTTTCCAAGATGGTTACTGTCATCCAAAGATGGCGATGGTGATTGATGACGGGCTAAATGTCTGGGAAGATTGTGATCAACCTCGAGTCCATGTTGTACCTGTATTTGCACCATATTACGCTCCTCAAGCAGAGGTAGACAATGAAGAGTGTTGGTTATGAGTTTTTTGGTAGCTTTTGAATAATTGTCTTTGGTGAAAGCAAAATTGGATGGCCGAACTGGCCATATTGCCAGATTTTGTCAAACTTGTTTTGATACTTGGGTTGTGCGTTGTGTATACCCATAAGCTGGCTGCAATGTTTCTTTCAACTGTAGATGGCAAATGCTGTTCCAGTGCTTCGTGTTGTAAGAAATGTTGCATGCAATGTCAGAGGCGGTTTTTTAAGTAAGTATTTGATATTGAATTAGTAGCAACTCACAGGCCAAATTTTATTTCTCACATAGTTTAATTTATCACAGAGAATTTGACGAGACTTTATTGCTGAGAATTTCTGAATTACGTTATGAGGACTAAATAGAAGATTTGCCTGCTGCACCTGATGTCAGCAATTTCGTAATGACAGAGGTAATTTTGACAATACTGTAATTTCAGTTTGATGAGATGCTGTTTTTAATTGAATTTTATTATGCTTTCAGGATATGGGTTTTGTATTTAATGGAAATGGCAATCGGGATGTAAACATCCCTGAGGGTATGAGTGGTGCTGAAGTTGAAAGGAGATTGAACCAGCGGGTATGGCATGTTTCTAGCACAAATCTTAGCTGAAGTTCTTCGGCTTTTTTGTTAGAATGCAAAAAGATTCCAATTTGTTAAAACTAGAGAATAACAAATTTTCATATCTAAGTTTTCTGCAATATGGTTTGCGGTCTAAGTGATAGCATTTTTGTGACTTTGCCTCTTGCTAGGATCAACAGGGTGGCATAATAGACTCTAGCTTTGTTGTTCTCTCAAACCATGTTGATGTAAGGCCTGATCCCTCTCGGGTATCAATAGTAGCTTCATCCCATTTAAAGGCTCCATTGATGCCTAGACAAGCTACTCCAGTCCAAGGTGATGACTTGTTCCATGGGTTTATGAAGTGGTAGCTAATATTTTATCCTTTAATTTAAATATCTTTATCTGTAGGCCCCGATTTGCTTGGAGCTGCTCCTAGTGAAGGAGAAGTGACACAATCTGAAATTGAACAGAGGAGGCTCCTTGTCTATCAACATGGTCAAGATATGCGGAATGATGGCCTCATTGATCCTCTTATCACTACACCGCAAAAGCCTATGACAGCCCTTCCTCAAAGGCATGGAGGGTGGCTAGTTATGGAAGACAACAACACTGGTTTGTTTGATAAGCCATCTGTAGTAACACAAGAAATGATTAATTCTCTGATGGAATAAAAAAGCTAACATCTTTCTCATCGCCATACAGATGCGACTGGATCCTTAAGCCAGATTCATCCTGCTCCAGCTAGAAAAGCTGAAGAGGCATGTTCCCTAGTGATCCTGTCAACTGTGTAAAATTACTTATCAAACTTTTATGCGTGTAATGAAATTTTATTGCCATAAGATGTCATGTCCTTTGAATATTGCTGCCCTCTCAGGCTCGTGTTGCAAATGGACGGGATGGACAACATAGTGTTGGTTCAACCCAAGCTACCTCTTCAGGTATTGCTGCCATTTGTTGTTTTAGTGTTTTTTGTTTCCAAGATTTCTTGCTTGTTAAAATTAGTGTTGTTACTTCCAGAAGATGATGAAGTCCTGCAAGTCACTGATGGTAGTAATGATTTTGGGATCATTGCACAAGCATCTATTGTATCTATTGATGTGCTGCAAGAAATTGGAAAGAGATGCAAGTCTACGGTATCGTAGATACTGACCTGATTCTTATGTCATTTTTTTTTATTCACAAATATGTTCATACACATTTTCTGCCTTTTCTTTGTGAAGGTGGAATTTAGGCCCATTGCAAATGGGAGCAAAGATCTGCATTTATCTTTTGAGGTTTGTGGGAAGTTGTGGTGTTATTTCTTCCAATTAAGCTTGGTGTAGTTTTACCTTTTTGTCTGTTTGTTTTCATATATTCCCAAAGTCAGAATTCACGCCTTGGCATGCCCTTTGTTCTTAGCTATTGTACTAGACGAAAATTTACCATAAGTACACCTTGGCATGGTCTGGATGGACAAACTTAAGTTGTGGGAATTAAAATTGCTAGTTCACTGCTTTAACCACCTTCGTTCTTTTGTCAGGTACTTTTCACTGGTGAGAAGATAGGCTGTGGTATGGGTAAAACAAGAAAGGAAGCTCATCTACAAGCTGCTAATAATGCTCTTCATTATCTAGCACGTGAGTTTCTCAATGCTTCAAATGTACTTGTGATTTTTGTCCCTCTTTTTTAATGTTAGACTATGCTTTTGGTATTCATTTTGGATAATGAATGCCCTGAAGTTATTATGCTTCAAGTGATGGTATAAGGTGGAAATCCTTTTTTCAGCCGTTTGCTCTGGCCCAAGAAGGGATCGAGTTTAGTATACGTTTAATTTTTTGTATTTTGTTTACTTGGCATAGACATTCATTTTGGTGTATTTGGACCATTACTTCCACTAAGTACGAGATGGCTTTATTTGATGTTAGAGGGAGATGGAAGTTCATTAGAAACATATATTTTAGTAAAATTATGAGAACAAAGGAGGCGGTACATTTAACTTTGTACTTCTGGTTACAATGAAATTCTTGGTTCATAGTAATTTTTAAGAAGTGGAAGCAAGAATGCTTTGAAGATTTTTAGATAAGACAAAAAAGTTTTAGTTGACATTGCCATTTGTTGATCCTCAACATTCTCATCATTTTCTAACATTAAGAGCCAACAGAGCAAATCCAATTGATTGGGACATAGGCATATATTTCTGTTATCCATTCTATTTTGGTCACATTCATTGGCGATGAGTATGCTCTTTTCGTAGCCTCTTTGTTAATATCTGATTAGTTTGGACCATAGTTGCAAAAATCGGAATTGGCCTCCGAATCAGTTTAAAAAGGAGTCACTGAATCGGATTGATTTATAAAAATCAGACAAGAATCGGTTCACTTAAATTGGTCCTATACAATAATTTGACAACCCATAACATAAATACATAAAATGAAGATTCAATCTATTTTCTAAACACAAATACACAAGTTTAAAGTTTCATACACAACAAGATAATCACTATTTATCTTCACAATACCACATTTCCATAAGTGTAAGGTTTTATATATCATCATTTATACTCTATTAAATGATAGTGACAATTCATCAATATAATTCCACAAAATTAAGGTTTAGCACAATTTTACTTGGTTAATACTAAATCATCCAATTCATTATCTGAAGCATCTTTGGAGTCTGAATCACTATCATCAATGGGAAGAGTAGAGCTTTCACCCACATCAACACGAGACCCTACATAAAAGGAGGAATATAACTCCCACCCATATGAAGTCCCTTAAGTAGAGGAGGCATAGACAAACTTTGTTGTGAGTCAATGGATATACCAATATCAATATTAAGTCCACTAAGAAGAAGAGGCAAAGAAAAGCCATCAGACGTAGTAGAACACGATCCAATTGCAGTTGCATTGTTTGACATATTGGCATTGGTTGTTCCTTCATTTGTTGTAGTTTTCAATGTGCTGCCACTTTTATTTGCTAGAAAGACCATTTCGTCTTCATCGTCACTCTTGTCAACATTGGTACTAAAGAAACCATCCTACATAGAAAAAAATCATACCCTATATATTTCAATTCTAAAAAAGTTTATACATTAAAACTTAAATGTGATGTAAAATTTAGTTAAACTTATCGATAGTGATTGGTTGTCCCATTCTCCAACCTACTCATCTAATGAGTCTTCTAGCATCAAATATTCACTAGCTACATCATATTTATGCCTCCATCTCAATTCTTTTTCTTTTACCCGCATGTTGTAATAAACATATGCAAGATCATTCACTCTCTTCCTTGCGAGTTGATTTCTTTTTTTGGCATGTACTTAGTCAAAAGTGCTCCAATTACGTTCACAACCCAATGATGATGAAGTTTAACTAAGTATTCTAATAGCTATCTTTTGTAGTTCAAGGCAGTTTATACCATGTTACTCCCACCATGATGTTATATTTGAAAAGATTATTTACTTATAAGCATGCTATGAAAATGAAATGTGGATGAAGGTGGATTTTACCTGGGTGAAGGACTTTCCTATTGGTAATTGCAAGAGAATGTCAAAAATTTTCTTTTGCAGATACAAAATCAAACCACTAAAAAATATTAAAACAAAATTAGTAATCATATTTAGTTATACATAAACATTTTTATATAAAAAATAAAAACAATAGTATCTTGACCTGCAAAGATGTCATAGATCGAACTACCTCATTAAGCCCCACACAACAAATGACATCATTGAATGCACGATAAACCTTAATTGGCTACAAAATTACACAAAGTCAAACACAAAAAACATAAAATTGTTAAATAGTCATAAAGATACGTAAGTCAAATGAGAACATATAATAGTAGATCCACGGCGATAACGAGTTTGAGGATTAAGCATATATGCTGTAGCATGAAAAGGATGACAAAATTGATTTACCCATCTCTTAGTAATGATGTCAACAAGTAACTTGTATCATTCTGCTTTCATGCCATGTACTACTTTTATTTCTTCTATAATCTTTTTCATTTCATCATAAAAAATGGCATTGAAGGTTTTTCATTACTATCCACTAATCTCAAAAATCTAACAAGGGACTCAGTTGTTTTATGCACAAATTCCATCTTCTTCCAAAAATTTGCACTTAAGATAACTTTTTCAGCTTCTATGGAATTCCTCTTCTTTTGTATACTTGGATGATGAATATGCTTCAGAGACAAATATTCTTTTCAATGCCTGCTTATATTATATTATAGGAAACTAGCAAGTGTTAAAAAGTGAGTAGCATTTGCTACTAACCGCTAGGTCTCACCAATTCATGTCCATTTGTGAAATTATCTTTCATAAGAGCCAACAACCATGAGTGGTTGTATATTAGTTTTGTGACTTTTTGTGCATTCACAATGCATGTTCCAACTTTTTTGATATTTGCAAAGTCTTTAAGCATTAAGTTTATACAACGGGCAACACACAGAGTCGAAAATAGATGTGGTGTCTTATGTTTTGGCATTCTCTCAGTAGCTTTGTATGCCAAAGCATTATCAATAATGACCTACAAAGTTAAAAAAACAATGAGTTTGACATATCCAACCAATGTGAAAATAAATAATTAGGCTAAAAGGATAATTCATGTAAAATAGAATACTTGCACAACATTTTCCTCCCCAACTTCTTCTATTACTTTGTCTAGTAAATAAAACAAATAACCGACATCCTTTTTTTTGTCTGAAGTATCAACTGATCTAAGGGAATACATTCCTCTTGGGCAAAAACTAGAAAATTGATAAGAGTTCTACAAGATTAAGTGGTCCACCCATCAAACATAATAGAACAATCAGTTGTCTTCCAAGATACTTTTGTATCCTCTAAGGTAGCATTTATAAAAACCACTTCACCAACAAGAAGTTTACCCGATAAAGAACCTCTTCTCAGAGGTTTGATCCTTTAATCGCCGTATCTACCTGCCACATCAATTATTTTATGAAAGTAGGGCAACTCAACAATATAGGAAGGAATTATACAATGATAGAAGAATCGAGTAATGGCTATGTGCAATTGCTCTTTTGCTTTCCTTATTTACTTTGATTTACTCTTCTTCTCACTTTCAACAAAAGATGTCTTCCTCTTCCCAGTAGACTTAGAACACCCAACATCTTTTTTATTTTGCTCCCGAACTTCAATCTCGTCCTTATCTGACTATCTTCTCTAATCTTTTCTTTTTCTTTTTTAGCCTTTTCCATACCTTTGAAATAGTCTTTCATTTTTTTAAATCTGCTTTAGGAACTTCCTTACAAGCAGCAATATTTTCTTTGATTCCAACAATATGTTGCTTGAAGCGATATACCCCTCCACTTATGATTTTATTACAAAAGCTACAGGTTACTTGTTTTTTGGATGTGTTAACTGGTGTGTCATATTCCCAACCTATATCCATCTTCCTTATGACAACCAAAACTATTAGTTATTAAACACTTTCAATCAATAAGCAATTTGATATAAATTAACAATTTCACAACAGCCACAAGATACCATCTTTAACTCCTTGGAATTTGTTCAAGTAGACACAAAATGAGCAACAAATGATGATGACAATCTACTATGTGCATCAAGTGTAAATCACAACATGCAGTCACTAGTAGTACTACATACCACCCTTAAGAGACTTAGTTTGTGAGAAAAGGTTTTTGTTTGTGTTGGATGATGTCTGGACTGCAAAAGGGTGGGACAAGCTAAAATCTCCATTAAATTATTGCGTAAAATACAGCAAAATCCTTGTGACTTCTCGTTCAAAAGATTTAACAAGTGTCATTAGTAATTATGTTCCATATGAGTTGTGAATTCTCGATAATGAGCACTGTTGGGCTTTGTTTAAATATAGAGCTTTTGGAGAGCTTGGTAGTGACAAATGAAGACCTAGAACAAACAGGAAAAGAAATAATGAAAAATTGTAGAGGTGTTCCTTTTGCAGTTAGAGTAATTGGAACTTCATTGCAAGGGGCTGTAAAGCACTCAACGTTCAAATACACTGCATAATAATATTAAACAACCTACACGACACTTGAAGAAAGCAACAAGGAAACTAAACAGTACTCTAGATGCATAGTACATCAGCTAGAAGCAAATTCTAAAATCAGATATGCAGAAACATTGAAAGAAGGTATCCAAAGCCAAAAATACAAAGCAAACGGCTAACATACATGTATTGGTACAAGCCACTTCAGAAACAGAGTTGACATAGTGCAATAATCATTACAAAGGCTACAAATGAAGTAACTCCTTTACTTAGTACCAAAACTACTTCCCCTCCCATATACAACTATACTGATCCCAAATTATCAAATCATATTATTAGTCATTACACACACGCAGGGACACATCTCCACAAGCAATTAAAAACAATCCAAACAAGTCAAGTGATTCAAAGAGAGCACCATGACATCAACACATATAACAATGAAAAATAAATAAATAAACTTACCAACCAATGTGAACATACACAACCAAAATCAACACCTCTTTCCACAAATTCAAAGAAAAATTGAACATGCCTTTTTTTGTGTGGCGGAGGCAAACGGCGACTACCTAAGGGAGGGGCGAGGAAAATGGGGGCGGCGGCGGTCAGCAACTTGTTGATCATCACAAACAGGATTTGGGGTTTATAAAATTTTTATTTCTCTTTTACCCATGCCTAATAGATTTATTCATTAACATCCCTAAGATATTTTTGTCATTTAGCTATAAAAACTAATTCTTACCGATTTAAGACGATTGTAAATCGGTTAAATCGGTCTGAATTGGCCGATTGAATGACCGTTTTTAAAGCTACCGGATTCACTCCTTTTTTGCAACAAAATCATTCCGATCCAATTTTTCGATTCCGAGTGGAATCAGCCGATTTTTGCAATCATGGTTTGGACCAGAATGCTTAAAACATGTTGCGCAAGTGTGATAGCACCAAGCAGTTAAATCTATCATTAGGGTAATTACCAAGAAGTTTCATTATTATTTATCTTACAAGCAATCATTATTTTCTGAAATTGCAGAAAAATACGTATCACATATTGAGCATGATTATGCTCTTACCGATGATAAAAATGGCTGCTCTGCATTGCAAAGTGAAAACGGTTTCCTAATGGATGGTACTGATTCTTCCAAGATGGGTCAGTTGGTAAAAAAGGACACTGGAACTTCTTTAAGTACTTCTGACCGGGAGGACTCGAGCAGAGAGAAAGGGATGATTATTACACGTATGCTTTTTCTATAGCTTTCTGTGAAGGTCTTACTTCTTAATTTAATGGCCAAGATTTTTAGTAGAAGTTTCTTACAATGTCTTCATCACAGGCAGCCAAGGAGGCTTTTGTTAGTTCGAAGTCTAAAATAAATCCGCAAAATCCAGAGAGCCTTAGCTCTCCCAGGTATTGCCTTCTGTAGAATATGGGATTTTTTTTTTGATCTTTTTGTTCAGGTGATCAATTTCATGTAGTATTGATTTCATCAAGTGCTTTCGAGTTGGATGATAATACATTATTGCATTAATAATTTCTTTGTTCATTCCATCATTCCATGTGATCAGATTTATACAAAGTGTACAGGCAAACCATTCGAAAGATGTTTCTCATGTTTGACATGGCGTGTTTAACATTGATAGGTGCCCAAAGAATGAACATCAGTCTCTTCGGAGACATCTGATAAAGAAAATGGAAGAATGAACACCCAGCATCATGATGAAGCTAAAGGATTTTGATTGAGATGCATACAATCAGTGTACATAGATCATAGATTTGCCTTTCCTCTCATCTCAATTTTTTTTTGGTGGTAGGTTGTAGAAATATTTAGCCGTGGTCTTTATGCAGCAAAATTAGTGCCACAAATTTCTCATAGATTTATCTGCTATTTAATATAGTTGCTCGAGGACAGATGTCCTGATGAAAGTCTTAATATGTGCAGCTGTTGTAACTTAGTCAGTTGTGGCTCAATTTTGTAACGTTGCCTTGTATGGTGATTGATGGAAATGTACTGAGCTTTATGTCTAGTGAAGGTTTTAACATAATCATCTGGTGTGAAGTCGGCATACTTCGCTGCTGTATCTGGATGCTAGTGCGTGAAGAGAGCATAAAGGGGTTGTAAAAGTCGCATTTTATCAGTTGTAGAGAACTTAGTTGTACAGCATGAAACTGCACAAGGAGTGGCACAATAATAGAACGTGAAAGTGGGCATTCTTAGATGCTTTGCAAGTGTTTTGCATGTTGGCAACTGAAGCTGAGAATTGGAGTAGACAAAGAGACCTCAGTTATGAAAGTGAAAGGTAATCTTTACAGAATGTGAAAGGTAATCTTTACAGAATAAAATTTTAAGTCTTATTTCATTGCTGTGAAAAGTCAGCCAAGTGGTTGTTTGAAGAGACTAAAAATCTGATAAGCGGATATAGACTTAAATAACTCTGTTAAACATTGTTTTCTTCTGACAGGCAGTCCGTAGATCGATCTCATTGACAAATCACTTATATTTTATGTCTTTTCAGGTGTGCTTGCCATAATTATTTTTGGTAATTTCATTCTGATGAAAGGAATCTTCTTCATGCCCCCTATCCCTTGGTGCTCAGGTTCTTGCTTCTCATTGAATTTGAATTGGTATTTGGTTGTAATACACATGTAAGAGAAGCGGGAAAACTGCATACCAGACTTTGTTAATTCAACTGTATCTTCACGAGGAATCTGATTTATATTGCTTTTAGGGTTCTCTCTTGTTGATCTGGTCCGTGCATTCTCTGTTTTTTTACATTTGTGTCCTCACTTTTCTCAAATAACCTTAACTAACTGCTTATACTTATTAGTTTTGAGCTGTCTATGTAAGGTACAGATGAAGATAGATTCTGAAGGGAGATGCACAAGTACATTCCTTGCACCTGCATTCACCGTCACAAATATTTGAACACATTTCTATCCTATAGATGGACAGCGTCCACTGGGATTTTATTGACACTGGAATAAAAACATTACAAGCAGTCTACGACCTATCGTGACAAGACAATGCAGACTTGGATTGATACCTCAAAGCAATTGCAACAGACACAAACAGAAGAAATGACAGGTTCTTCCCATGAACTAAGCTTTTTTTTTACATGACCTATGCTTTTATGGTTTTACTCGAGTGAAATGCCATCATTAGCTTTGTCAAGAGGGGAGATCCGAGAAGTTGCACCAAAAGTTTTATCTGGAGAGAAATTTTCCTTTGAAGAGAGTATTTCTGGAACGAGTTCCAGACCGGGTACCCAGCCGGGATCCATCTCCGTCTTGTTGGAAGAGTTCTCTTCCTTGGAATCCATTGCCTTCTCATCTGGTGTGAAAATTATCCCTTTACTTATACCTGCAATTTCCATGAACTTGGATGCCAAGTCATCTTTACTTTCAGTTGCAACTTGATTTGTCCGATCACTCTCTGTTTCCTCAGTAATATTCTGCAGTTCAGCCTTTTCCCAGTCTTCCTGGACAGCAATAATCTTTGTTGTTTTCAATGTCTCTATAACCCGGTCTGCTCCTGGCTGCCATTCTACCGTTCCGGCATGAGGATTTAAGTATAAACTTGAACAAGATAATTTCACCCACAGGTAGGTCCTGTTTTCAAGAGAAAACCACGTAAATCTTTATTGCAGGGGATCTAGAATTTTTGCCTGTAATTTTACGCCCCAGTCTACCCCAAAATGGTTATCTTTTCTTACACATCATAAGTAAACATTACTAGTTAAAAATATTTGACATGAGCAGAGAAACATTACCACTTACAACAAAGTGATTGTCATGTATTCATGCCAGTTATTAACACATGCTGAGTGCTATGGGGCTTTATTTTGTGGTGCAACATTGTATTTTCTGGGCTATTGCAATGTGTAATTGCGCTTAGAGTAAAGCTAGAATTTCCTACCAGTTCGGTGGTCCAAAAATGATCCTCAGACCAATTCATCGGAATCGCATTTTCTGGATCCCATAATCCAAGCATGGGATGCCCTCCAGTTAGGAAGAAACGTTGACCGAAGTGGCAGGCCTTTTGTAGTTTGAATTTCACATGCAAAGTTTTCCCGTCATCTGCTGTGCACTCAACAAATATGGACGTTTGAACTGTGATTTATGAAGAAATTCATGCATAGTTTTAAGCAAAACCTACGTTTTGGCTGGATTGTCGATTCTTTAGCCTGCGGAGACGCCTGCATGAAAACATGTGTTAAAGTTAGAAATGATCCTTTGCTGCATTCAAAATATCGCAGAAAATAAACAAAGAGATTAAATGACAAAAATTAACGTTTAATAGAAGTGGATGATGGATACCCAAAATTAGATTTTTGTAGGAACCACAAGATAGATATACGATAGAAACTGTGGCAAGATGTGTAAGATCAAGCAGGTATTGGAATGGAAAGAAGAAAGCATCAGCCAAATGAAGAAAGTACCTCGCATTGCAGCGACAATAACGAATGGTCAGCAGATTGTACACGAAGAACCTTCCCAATAGAAGGCTTCTTCACCGGCACCGGCAGCCACAAGGAAGCACCCATCGGATTAGCAGCCACTTTCTGGCATTGCATGACATAGAAGTGACCGGTACAAAATCTAACCAAGCTCTCCATTGCCACACACTGCGAGCCACACAGCCTCTTCCTTCTCAATGTCTTTCTCTTTATCACCAGTACTCGCCCTGTAGCTGCTTTGAGTTGATGCCTCTCTTCTTCTTCACGAGACTTGCTTTATCTCGAGAATGCATGTCATGTTACCTACATTAATTCATCTCTTGGCTTTTGTCTAAGTTGGGTTTTTATGTATGGACAATGTGGAAAGACCGGGGCATACGAAAGTGGTTGTGATTTGTGAAGAATCGGTAATGAAGGAATGAGAGAATCAAGGGAGAGACCATGAGAATCGCACAGTGAGCCTGGTCATACCCAATCTAGCTTGCGTACGTTGGTATCTTACTAAGTTCGATTGTGCATCAATCACAACTCCATCTTCAAAGTTGGCAAGTTTTGTATTATTATTTTTTCATTAGATGTTGAGTGGTGCTACTTGGATCTCTTTTAGTTGGACAGTGACAAGGCAGGCAGAAATTGATCCATTTCTGACGGCGTTTGACAAGGAAAGTATATAGTATAAAGGTGGTCTGGTTGTAACATGCATATGCTAGTAGTAGTAAATTAACATCAAAATTGTCTGAAAAAAAGGGCATTCAAGATTATTACCAGCCAATATTTAAAAATTAGTAAACCTCTCCTTGAAAAAGCTTGCACTTATTTTATGGTGAAGACGAGTAGAATACTTGAAGATTAATAAACCTCAAGCGTAGGTATTAATGAACAAGGCTTTTCCAAACAGAGTTCAAATGCTCTTAAGCAAAATTGCGCGAGTGGAGAACAACTGCGCATCACATGCTACCTCTCAAAACGAGAAAGAACAAGGATTCTCTTGCTTTAGAGGAAAAAAAACACAAGGATTCCCTCACTTCACATTTTGTCCTTCGAATATTGGGTTCAAGGTGCCATCGGACAGACACTAAGTACATCAACTCTAACATGTTTAGACATTTAATTCAATCTATTTTAGACACGGCCCTTCGGATCCGAACAGTGCACCCTCCATTCCCTGTTAAAGCTATGACGATTTAGTTGCGATCCTTCTTGCCGATGAACTCTCTGATACTTTGCGGTTTCTTGCAGACTTCTTTCATGTCCAGTCTCAATCTTGGCGACTCCTCAGAGCATCTAAGACCCATTTCCAGCATGGAAGACAATGCTTTCTCCAACCTCCTATTAACTTTGTCGGGGCCATCTTCTTCCTCAAGTACCAGTGACATATTTGGATCAATAATTCCCTTCACCTAATGGGGTAGGGACAACTTCACCAGTTCTCGGAGATTCAAATCTTGCTGAAAGAGTTCATCTGTTGGCCTATTTCCTGTAAGCATCTCCAATATTAAGATGCCATAGCTGTAGACATCCCCATGTAAGTTTACGTTTGTCCCCATACCATACTCTGCAAGTTACACAGCCATGCAAGTTGTTTGATCATGAGTTATAAGCAGAACATGACTACATTAATTATTCTTATAATTAAGGGATCAATCATCATCTTCTCATTTAAACTTAACGAATTGATAACTTACAACCATTAGATTCAAAAAATAATCACTTAGGCTTCTCTAAAATTAAGATTATTAAAGAACAATTAATTTTATATATGACATGGACAATTAATCGCTATTTAGCCAACTGAGATCATGTCATCAAAAAAATGAAATTTGTGTACCTGGAGCAACATAACCAATGGAACCCTGCAAAACTGCTGATTTGGTCTGGGAAGAAGTTGGAGTGGAGTCCATTATTAGCATCCTAGCCAAACCAAAATCGCCGAGATGAGCCCCCAACTCCTCATCAAGCAAGATGTTGCTTGGCTTTACATCACAATGCATAATAGGTATCTCACAATGGTTATGAAGATAATCCAAGGCAGCAGCTACATCAATGGCAATGCTCAACCTCTGCTCTAAGTTTAGCTTCTTGCTCTGCATGGATTTTGCATGTGGATGCAACCATTCTTCCAAGCTTCCACAGGGCATGTATTCAAGAACCAAAGCTTTGAACTCTTTGCCTTGACGATCAATGGTGGAACAAGCCGTCAATATCTTGACAAGATTTCTATGTCGGATTTGTTTCAAGGCTTCACACTCACTCGTGAAGCTCTTGAGAGCTCCTATTTGGTCAAGGTCAAGCACTTTCACTGCAATGACTGTTTCATCATCTTGGAGAACACCTTTATATACTGTGCCATAGCTCCCAGCTCCCATCATGTTGGATGAAGAAAACCCATTAGTTGCTTTGAAGAGGTCTGAGTAAGAAACTGTTGGGAATCTATCCCCCATGTTTGCTCTATAGATATTTGGTTGCAAACTCTTCTCCGGAGGAGATGAAGATGGTTGTTGTTTCTTCCTTCTTTTAACTATACATATAATAGCAATGATGAAAGAGATAAGGGATAGCACACCAATTACCACAACCAATATCACAATGAGTACAATATTTGGATGTTTCTTATGTGATGGATTAGAGCAAGTAGGCAATTTCAATCCTGGTGCACCTCCGCACAGTCCTTGATTTCCAAGAAGAGACACTGCACTAACATTAGAGAAGACACCCTCAATTGGCACTTCACCTTGAAAATAGTTGAAGGAAAGATTGAGGAGGAGTAAACCATGAAGCTTGCTCAGAAATACTGGGATTGGACCAGACAGGTGGTTTTGAGAAAGGTCTAATCGTTGAAGACCTTTTAGCTCGATCAAAGATTGAGGTATAGGACCTTGAAATTTGTTGTTATCCAGAACAAGGATCTCAAGCACAACACACTTTGATATGGAGCTGGGAATGGACCCAGAAATTTGGTTATCAGAGATATCCAACTCTTGGAGGTTCACCAAGTCACCAACTTCGGAAGGCAAGGGGCCTGTGAGCTTGTTGTGAGCTAGGTTGAAGGATACGGAAAGAAATGGTAGGTTGAATAACCGTGATGGAATTGTTCCATTGAAGTTGTTGTGAGAGAGGTTCAAAACGGTCAAGCTTCTGCAATCGCTCAAGGTTGATGGTATCGTACCTTCAAGTTGGTTTTCATTTAGATATAGTTCACTCATCTTTGTGAAGTTGCCAAAGGTAGATGGAATCGAACCAGAGAGTTTGTTACTAGACAATAACAAATCCGATAGCTGGTTAAGCTTCCCCATGGAAGGAGGAATTGTTCCACTCAATAAACTGTTATCCATTGAAAGAAATGTCAACCTCCTAAGACTTCGGATCTCTTCAGGGATAGATCCCCACAGCTGGTTTTCTCCTAACGTCAATCTCTCCATCTGGGCAGAGAGGTTCACTATGGATCTAGGCATTTGGCCTTTGAATTTGTTCACCTGGAGTTGCAGAACTCTGAGATTGGTACAGTTTGTCAATGACTCCACAAATTCCATATTGTTGCTCTCATTTGTCCCCAGAAAGTTATTGCCCAAGCTTAAAGTCTGGAGATATTTTAATCCACCAAAGCTCATAGAAACAGGGCCAGTAAGTTGGTTGTAGGTGAAGTAGGCTTCAACCAAATACGAAGCATTTGGCAGTGAGACAGGAATGCCACCTGTGAACTGGTTCGACCCCATGTAAAGATACTGCAAATATGGAAAATATAATGACAAGCTAGCAGGGATGTTTCCACGGAGGTTGTTGTTGGACACGGAGAAAATTCCTAATTCGGATAAGTTGTAGATAGATGCAGGAATAGTGCCAGAGAACTTATTCGAAGATAGATTAAGAATTAACAATCTGGGTAACCTGCCAAGATCACAGGGAATATTCCCCCCAGACTGTTCCCTCCCAAGATTAACATCACCAGAGATGACATGTTGCCCAAAGCAGGGGGAAGAGTTCCGCTCAAATTGTTTGCAGCTAATGAAAGTTTAACGAGCTTGGGAAGAGAAGAGAGAGAGGAAGGTATACCACCCACAAGCCTGTTATAAATAAGGTCAATTTCTCCAAGCTCCAAGCAGTTGGATAGATTAGATGGGATCTCCCCTTCAAGATAGTTACTATCAAGATACAATTTCTGCAAGCGAGAGAGACGACCAAGCTCTTGAGGGATGTTGCCAGACAAATGATTGTAGCCCAAATTGATAGCAGTAAGCTCGGTGAGATTTGCTATATGGGGAGATATGGTGCCGACGAGTCTGTGTGAGCTCAGGTTCAGAATTATCACCCTTTGTTTTGTACCATTGCAGGTGACACCTTCCCAGTTGCAGAAATGAATGGTGTTGTTCCAGGAGCTCATGACATGAAGCGGGTCCGATGTGATTTGCCGCTTGAAGGCCAGTAATGCAAGCTTGTCAGTCTCGTTTGAGAACGTAATATCAAAAGAAGTGGCGAATTGTCCAAGATTTGAGAATTGGATGAAGAAGAAGATATAGTTGATGAATGCTAGTACTGTGCATGGTAGCTTCAGAACATTTTGGCACAACTCCATGGTAGACCTTAGAGGGGGAGAATATGTATTGCAATTTGACGGGCAAGAGCAGCTCATTGTAACATTTTATGTTAGTAAGAGGAGTCTGAGTACGCTTGGAAGAGAAGCATTAAGGAGGCTCTATATGCTTTGAAAAAAATGCAGTGAAGTTGGTAGAAAAGCAATAAGGAGGCTCTATATGATTTGAAAAAAATGCAGGCCATGCATATGCATGGGTAAGTCTTCGTCTAAATTTGTTTATAAATTTTGTGATGCGACAACTTTTATGATGTGTACGTGGAGAAAAGGTCCCGTTTCCTTTCGTCTCCTCTCTCTCATTTATGCCAAGCATGTGACGACTTTTATGCATAAGTAAGTAAGTCTTAATTTAATTAATTTTTTTATAAATGTTGCGATGTGACGATTTTTACGTTGTTTCGGACTCGTACAGTTTCCTCTCTCTCATTTATTATGTGGAGAAAGGCCATCCATTCGTTTCCTTTCGTCTCCTCTCTCTAATTTATGCTTCTGTTCCTCTTTGTAGTTACTACAAATCAAAGCAAGCATGTGACGACTTTTTATGTTGTCGCCGGGGTTGATTCCTGTCCGAGTTAACCTCCGGAGTTTTAATCACTCGGTTCAGTTTAATTCAAACTTGATAATAAAATAACTTGACTCGATAACTCGAAATTGTAAAACCGAATTGACTTATTTCTATATGAGTTAGTCCCGAGTTTAATAAAACTCGGTTCGAGTCGACTCGAGAGAAGTTTGACTCATGAATAAAATTGAACTCGACTTGATTCGACTCGACATAAACTTGGTAGACGTTTACTATTCCCAATTTCCCATGCAGCATACTACTATACAAAAAATTCAAGTTTCCAACCTACATAATTATTATAGTGTACATTTTCAATACACCTAATAGATATTTTCTAACACATAATAATGATTAAATGCACCCCTAATTAGTATTTTCTAACTAATAATAATGACCATAATACAAATTACAAAATAAATAGCAATACACCTAATTGACATTTCCAACCTGCATAATTATTATAGTGTACATTTCTAATACACCTAATTGATATTTTTCAACACACAATAATGATTAAATATACCCCTAATTAGTATTTTTCAACTCATAATAATAACAATAATACAAATTACAAAACAACTAGCAATACTAATAGTATTGCTCTGTCAGCCTGGCACTTGTAAACATTTGATGTAGATGAGGGATAAAAAATTATCAGCCAACTCATTGCAATCTTTTCTCGTCATTGTCAGTAGCATATATTGCTTTACAGTGCAAACTTCAAACTTGTCAAGACATCAACACTTTAACATGTAGTTTGACCATACACTTGTAAATTGCGAAGAAGAAATCTTTGTCAGTGGACTCATTGATATTTGAACTCATTCAGTGGTAAAAAATAAGTATTAGGTTGCATGACAAGATAAAAATATAAGATTATAAAAAGATAAACACAAAGATAATGAAATACATAAGATAAGGAGGGAAAGATTTCTCATTTTTACGGAAAAAAAATGAACAAAAAAAAGCCCACCTTGACCTGTTGTCGTCTGTCGTCCCGCCGTTGCCCATCGTTACCCGTCGCCTGCCGTTGCCCATCGCCTACGTCATTGCTGGTCGCTGCCCGTCACTTGTCACTACCCATCGTACTTTGCCCATCACTCGTCACTACCCATCGGCATTTATGCCTATCGATGGTTGCCGGTCATCGATGGTTGTTGGCAACCAGCTGCCACTTCTCCCAAACCACTACCGCTCTTCCCCATCCTAGGCCCTAATCGAAAGCCCTAAGCTCGACTTTTGTTTTTATAGGAGCTCGGGTCAAGCTCGGTTCCACCGTTTTTTAAGTAACCCAATTTGAACTCAAACAGGTAAAAACCCGATCCAAACCAAATAAAACCCAAACTCAATAAACATCATAAACAGGCCGGTCACCAGCTGTAGGAAAATTGACTCATACCTGCCCGTAAACAGACCTAGTTGTCACACAGTCTCCTCTCTCTCATTTATGTGGAGAAAAAGGTCATCTATCCATTTCTTTTCGTCTCCTCTTTCTTATTTATACGTCTGTTTCCTCTCACAGTTAGTACAAATCAAAGCAAGCATGTGAGGGCTTTTATGCATAAACAAGTAAGTCTTAGTCTAATTAATTTTTTTATAAATTTTGTGATATGACGACTTTTATGTTGTTTCCTACTATTGGTTGAAGATTAATGATTTGTAGTGATGCAGTCTCCTCTGTCTCATTTATGTGGAGAAAAAGGTCACCTAACTGATTCCTTTCATCTCCTCTCTCTCATTTATGCTTTGGTTTCTCCCTTGCAGTTATTACAAATCAAAGCAAGCATGTGACGTGGGGGTTGTATCCGTATATTTCCAACCTACACCATTATTACAAATCAAAGCAAGCATGTGACGTGGGGTTTGTATCCAAAATTTACTAAGTGTTTGTAGTTAACTTTTTCTCACATAAAGACCTTAAAATTAAATGTATGTATCAATATGTAGAAAATAAATCATCGATTGTACTCTTTAATGGTAAAATTCGATATAACTACATGATAAGCTATCATGGGATGCCACTTAATAATGTAAATAATTTGTTAAAATGTTTAGGATTTGATTTTATTTGAATTGGGTAAAAATTGTGCAAAATGCGGGTTGAAAAGCCCCACCGCAACGTTGGGGCGCTATGAAGTAGTTATGCAGCGTTGCGATGTCGAGGTGGATTGTGGAAGAAATCGGTGCCACGACAATGAAAGCCGGGAGGCTCAGCTCCATGGCATTAATTATTTGTATTGTTTTTGGGTAAGGCCCGTGCCACGGCACTGAAACCAGGGAGGCTCAACGCTGTGACACATTTTTGTAAAAGTGGGATACAACGTCAATGCTATGGAAGTAGTTTTTGAACACGATCATCTCCTCAAGCAGGTTTTTGAACACGATCTCAAGTGAGGTGATAGTATGGAAGTAGTTTTTAAGTGAAATGACGGTGAGGAGATGTGTTTTTGAGGTGAGATGAACGTGGAGGAAAAAAGTAAGTTTTTTACTATACTTATTAAGTGGATTTCTAAATACTTAAGTGACATGATAGTAGAAGGTAGGCTTTTGAAATAAATTGATGATGGAGAGATATATTTTTGAGGTGAGGTGAAGGTGGGGAGGAAGGTGAAAAATGTGAGTTTGGTAGTATAATTTTTAAATTATTTGAATACAAATTAAGGTGAGGTGATGGCGGGAGGTGAGTTTTTGAGTAAAAACATACATGAGGTGACAGCGGGAAAAAGGTGAAGAATGTGAGTTTCTTAATGTACAATAAGAAATCCTCTTTTCTCATTAAAACTCCCCTGCCTTTACGTTAGAAACTCACCTTAATTTTTAACAAAGTAGGTTTGTTTAAATGCACTTCTCATGTATTGTAATGTTATTTTTTATTATTTTACTAAGTAAATTCCTTTGTCTTAAGTGAATTTATCTTATCTATTGAATTATTTTGTTTGTGGAGATAGTTAATAAAATCTAAGTTTTCTCGTAGTAAAACTTCCCTTCCTCTTTAACAAAATAGGTTTGTTTAAATGCACTTTTTATGTATTATAATCTTAATTTCTACCATTTTGCTAAGTAAATTCTTTTGTCCTAAGTGAATTTATCTTATCTATTGAATTATTCTGATTGTTGAGACAGTTAATAAAATCTAGGTTTTCTCACTAAAACTTCCCTTCCTCTTTAACAAAGTAAGTTTGTTTTAAATGCACTTCTTATGTATTATAATCTTATTTTCTACCATTTTGCTAAATAAATTCCTTTGTCCTAAGTGAATTTATCTTATCTATTGACTTATTCTACTTGTGGAGATGGTTAATAAAATCTAGGTTTTCTCACTGAAACTCCCCTTCCTCTCCCATATCATAAGAAACCAACCTTAATGTTTAACAATGTAGCTTTGTTTAAATGCACTTCTTATGTGTTATAATGTTATTTTCTACCATTTTGCTAGGTAAATTCCTTTGTCCTAAGTGAATTTATCTTATCTATTGACCTATTTGTGGAGATGTTAAATTAAATCTAGGTTGTCTCACTAAAACTCCCCTTCCTCTCCCACATCATAAAAAACCCACCCTAACTTTTAACAAAGTAAGCTTTTTAAATGCACTTCTTATGTGTTACATTGTTTTTTTTAAAAAATGCACTTCTTATGTGTTATGTTGTTATTTTTTTACCATTTTGCTAAGTAAATTGCTAGGAGGACTCCATGTAGATCAATCGAAAAATGAAGCACTTTAGGCACAAAATAAAAACAGTATTAGGTGGTTGTGGCTAAAAATTTTCCAAAAAAACTCCATTAAATGTAAGGTTGATATGTAAGATGTATTAACGAACCAAGGTTAAGTAAGTTCGTTCACACGAGGCTTTACAGGACACATTTACATCTGTGACGAGTAATGTCTCCGTAACCCATCACCAATAGATGATGTCTCATATCAGTGTCCAGATACCTTTAACAAAAAGTCAGGCAACTACTGTACCAAAACTCTAAAAAAAATGTATATCATATATGCAGGCAAAAAACATGCGAGAACATGCTCAATTTGAAGGGGATAAGGCTACTCCAAAGAAGCATCTGGAGACTGGCCGCGACTGCTTTTCGATGGTTACCAAGATTCCATGCTAGCAGCAAGATGGCCCAAAATGCACTGCTTCTTCCATGAGTCTATTGAATGCAAAGCCGAAACAATTTCTTTGGAGCTTTCGGTAAAACTTCATCTTCATCGTCGCTTAACCATCCATAGCATGGCTTCCTTTTACGAAAGTTAATATCCTGGGGGGCTTCTAAGCCACATTCAGAAAAAAGTGTCAATAAATGACACTATTCAGAATTTCAGAGAATGAAATGTCCAACAGTACAAGTATATATAAAAAATCAACAGTGTAGTTAGGTGTAAAATTTTCTTTAGGGAACCATGATGCCATTGGTTCATAGATAGTTAAATTGTTGTTGTTTCATACATGGTTATGAAAGTTAAAGGGCTTCTGCTGCATGGTTTTTGACAGCTATTAAAAAGAACATTAACAATGCTTATTCGTCTGCTAATACAGGCAACAGATCCAATTTTTAAAAAATTTAAGATTAATATCTTTCCATCTAGTAGACTCTCCTTCATATGAACACGGATGCCATTAATTCCAATTCTTCAAATTTCTTAACATCATCATTGTCATCCCCTCGTGTCATCATCATCATTTCATAATTCCCCACATTTATTATCATCCTTGGAAAAAATATACTCAAAATGAATTCAAATGAGACAAGCATTTAACTGTTCAGGTTAAATTAAATATTATAACACTGTCACAAGCCTTCACTTACAAATTAAAGCATTTCAATTATCTCATGTACTCAAGGGGTTTCATGAGAGGTAAGACTTAATTAATAGCTTCATTTCTCAACACGAAATATTTAATAAGACTGATAATTCTGGAAGACCCAATACTCAGCCCAAGATAAATCAAAACTCACCTATATTAGCTGTGTCTGCATCCTGGTCAGTAAACAGTTTTCTGACTCCAACAACTTTAATATCTGACGAACGAGAATCATCAATCTGCACATACTATAGCAACGGTAAGTGTACATGTATTTTAAACCAATAAAAGCCATGCTAGGTTGGCAACATAAACTTCGTGAATTGATTGCTTTGATTTTCAAATCAATAGCACAAAACCCATATTGGTACAACTGAATCAGGAAATTAATTCCCAGGATGCAGTTCATGATGCAACCTTCAACATGGGTAGAGTGATAGAATTAGATGAGTCCGCATCCTGGCCAGCACACAATTTTTCAACTCCAACATCTTCTGTATCTACTGATTTAGAATCATCAATCTGCACATGGTGAAGCAAAGGTAAGTGTACTTGTATTTTACACACACCATCATCATTGACATTTGTCCTAGTTCGGCAAGGATGCCAATTTAGATTTGTAAGCTGATTCCTTTGATTTTTAAAAACACAAAACCCAAATAGTCACAATCAATAGGGAAAGTTAATACGTAGATGCATCTCATAATGCAATCATCAAAACAAGGGGGAAATGAGATCAAGTTTGCTCTATTTTAGATACATTAGCGGGAAAAAATTTACCTCACAAGCATAAGGTCATACATATAAGTGAACTGGAGTTGACCAGAATCTTATTTCTAACCAGGCAAATACGCTTATACACCAGGCTTAGATTGTGACAATATTGGCTTCCACAAAACGAATTAGCAAACATGTAACACCTTCAAAATGTTCAATTCCATCCAAAAAAATAGAATTTAGCATGTACTCTTGTCCAATGAATTAAAATCATCATTGTTTACGGATCTTCCTCATTAAATTGGATTGGGTAGACTCCCATTTTATTCTTTGTATCATCAACAGAGGTTAAGTTTAGACGTTTCTCCCACAATAAGGAAAATGAATAAAAACTAAAGCAAGTCCACTTTATCTTAAAAGGTGAATTATTGTATTCCTTATTTCAACATTCCACATGTGGATCAGAAATTGTTATACTAGTCTTTGCATTTATCAAAGATCAGCAGAAAGAGCATAGCAAAAACAATAATTGAATGGATGGGCTTCCTTAAGAAAGTGACTATGCAAAAGTGAGAAGAGTCCTAGTATACAACATAAAGAATAGGAAATCAATGTCAGATGCAATTATATAAAGCATGTCATGTTCGTAATCTTCACTAAATATATAAAGTAACAATTTTTCATATGAAGAAATTTGAGAACCCAATTTGAAATTTTGAACGAAACCCAAAATAGTTATATGGTATGGAAAAGAGTGATGGTGTCAAGGCCACTGACTTTATCAAAGTAAGAAAAGTTGGAAGCACCACTTCCAGTGTCCAAGATTCTTCCCTTGTGATAGAAAAAGGAGGACAATGAAGATGGAGAAGTGTGGAAGACTGAAAGCTTGAAAGTGAATTGCAAAGAGAAAAGCAGGTGCCATAAGAATTTATTTTTTAGTTTCAGAGAAATTGACTAATGGAGGAATGATAAAATGTGACAAAGGTACTAACCATCAAAATGAAAAACATTATAGAACATAACAACAATAGAGAGCAAACAAGATCGTAGTTACATGATGAAACATTTATCATACACATTCCAACAATTTAATGTAAAATAATCATCAAACAGCAGCTATCATAACATTACGTTTGTTTAATGCGAGAAAATGAATCGATAAATAGTATCATCAACAAAACGAAGAGGAAAGCGAGAATCAAGAAAAATAACCTGCGAGACCATATTCTCATCTTCTAAAACAGAATTGGCATGCTCCAAGAGTGCGTCTTCTAAATCAGCATTCACATGCTCCACATTAAGCAGCTGCACGTCCTCCAAAGGCACATCAACATCTTCCAAAGATGCAACAGCACTCCTATGTTCAATAAGAGCACCAACACTCTCAGTTTCCACCTCCAAAGGCACATCAACATCTTCCAAAGATGCCACAACACTCCTACGTTCAATAAAAGCGTCAACACTCTCAGCTTCCACAAGAGGATTGACAGTCTCATCTTCCACAGGAGCATCAACAACCTCATTTTCCAAGAGAGCTTTGGCCTGGTCGTCCTCCTCTAAAAGAGCATCAAGGACAACCTTGTAAGAGGAGTCTTCTATGAAAGGCCACCCTCCATCCCCTCCATAGATCTAATAAATCAAAATGCAATACCTACCATCATCAGCCTTCCACAACAAACTCCTAATTACAAATCATACAATTAAAGGTCGACGTAAAAAGGAGCAAAAAACCTTCAAGAGGGCGTTAATGGTCTTCTTGACCCGTCCCTTCTTGAAGCCCATCTGCCAAAAAATCCAGCGCGGCATCCAACCGTAACAACCCCACCTGCATGCATTCCAAGCACAAGCTCCTTCAACAATTTACCAACCAAGAAGATTAACCATTAAACATTTTTTTATACATTCATTTCAAGCGTAGCCAGCTTATTAACAGTGCATTAAGCATAACACCCCTGCACCGAACTGTTAAATCATTAGCCCAAATTCTTAATTATTAGGTTGATTATTTAACCAATCTCCACACATGCCCAAATTTACTCTTGAATTTTCCAAAGACACCGACTAAACAATCTTATCCCATAATTTATTGCAAATTTATGAGAAAAAGATGCAATAACTCTTATGCAGAACTCCCCTAACAAGTAGCAAACAAACCAATCCAACACAGACAATGGCACAAACGAGGCGATCCCATCAATACCTTTGGCCGGGGAGCCATGGCGAGGAATGGAAAGCGAGATGGGAACTTTGGTTTTACCAGTTGTTACATGGGCCTTCGAGGCGCCATCGGTCACCGACGCAGGCGAGGGCGGAGAGCCCCATGAGTTTCTCTGCAATCGTTTCCGCATCGCTCGGGCAAGGAAGCATACATTTTATTTATTGGGTTTTTTTTAACGACAAAAAAAGGTGGATATTTTTTCGTAAACAATAATAATAACGATAATAATAAAATATTATAATAAACTCGGAACTAACAAAAAGGGGTTAGTAAAAAATTATAAATTTAATTTATATTGTAGATTGACAACAGGAATATTATTTCACTTTAATCTACTTTTAATGAGATTATACTTGTTATTAAATTTAAGGTAAATATCTTACGTCCTTTAATTTTTAGGTTTATAAATTTATAAATTAAATTTATTTATAATCTTATTAACGAGTTTACAGTAGGTTTGGGTTGTGAGTGATAACCACTAACCCGTTAATGTAAAATTACAACTCAACTCACTGCTACAATTGAAATTGGCATTTTCATTAACCACTCGAAATTTTGTGATTTAATTTTAAACGTTGACATGAAGTTACATTTAAAATTGAAGTGTTGAGTTATACGGATAATTAGACCATGGAAATAATATTATGTATGAAAAAATTGAGCTATATTTAAATGGCTCACCAGATTTAAAAGATGTTGATACTAAATAATCTCTGCTTAGAATATATTGTTCAATCCAATTAAAAGAAGAAGAATATATACCTCTAAAAGTGAAAAAGGATTACGAGACAGAGAGCGCTCCACGCCATCTTGGCGGTCTTTATCCAGCAATTGATTATTACAATTCATACTATTTACCCATGTTGTGAACCCCGTGATGTTAGAGATGGAAGCCAAGAAGAATGCCATAGGAATATGAACAGAGAATAAAATACAATGCAATAGAGGGCTTCTTCTAAACTATATAAAATAAGGTGGATGGAATATTTTGCCCCAACCTTCAGCAGTGAAAGGACGAAAAGGTGGAAGACGAAGGGGAAATGGAGGTTATGCAAATATTAGGTTCTCTCTTCCCTTTCCCTTATTCACACCTTAAGATGCTACATTAATTATAATGTCATTGATGCGCATCCAACCAGGGTCCAACAACTTGTTATTAATTTTATTGAGTTTCATTTGGTTTGATATTCATCTCAATAAAACTTTAATTAGATATTTGATTCGATTTTAAATGATACAAGCTTGAACTTTTTATATTCTTGATTCCGATTAAGTCCAAGCTCTTAGTTCGTATAGACAACTGAATTTTAAATGTTTATATTAGATTCGTTTTTGAAGTTATGATGTAATAAAAAACACAATTTATTACAGTTTTGAATGAGAACAATCTTTAAACATACGATAATATCGTTTAAAATAAATTTTAGTATAAATTATTGTAGAGGAGGGTATAAGTAGGTATATAAATGAGTTAACTCGTAAGTACACTAATAGGCTTAATTTGAATATGAAAATAAATGAGTCAAATTTGCACTAAGACGATTTAATAAATCATATTTAATTTGGGTTGGAATGTTTAGTAGGATCGAGAACTCATTAATTTGATATATTTGATTGAATTCCGAGTTTGGTCCTATTCGTGCATCCTTAATTATCTAATCCTTCAGGTCAGACTCCCTTTGGATACTGGGTATACAAAACTAAAACAAGTTAATGGAACGACGATTCATTATCACGCATTTTTCCTATATACAGATGCTTTGTTAGATAATAATGTCTGAAAAAATATCAATACAAACTTCAATATTAGTTAGCATAGAAATATGTTTAGTTTGTTTAACATGGGCAGTTGGATTAAGATCACGCTAAGCTTAAATTTACTCCGGCCCATTGATAGAAAGCAGAGATCACACAACGTAATCTGCATAAAAATCATCAAATTACTGGTAAAAATCAGATTGTAAAAAGGCATGAGAAGCAAATGTACAGTACAAATGTAATCTAGTATTCATAGTGTGTGTGTGTGTGTGTGTGTGTGTGTGATTTTGTATTTGTATTTAGTGGGTTGGTAATTATCTGTATAATAATGCAAGTTAACAAGTGTATCCATTTGTTCAAATAACCATTAAATGATTTCTTCCCTCAAAAAGTCAATTAAGTCAGAAAAATACAGAAAATAATGAGCATGAAAGGACACCAAAGCCAGTCAAGAAACGAAGAGGAAAGTCATAATCACATAAACACAAAAGTTGAACTCACATTTCTCATAAATTGTTGAATCAAATAATCATCTTTAAACATGTCTTACCAATTCAATTGGAATCCCCTCCCGATTGAGCAGTATGATATAGTATAAGGGTTATTGCATCTCTAACTATTCTCCTCAAAGAAAGCTATTATAATGGCTAAGGAATCAGCCGCGGCAGAATGCTCATAACCTTTCTCTCTGAAAAATATGCAAGCAGTTCATGTCATGTAAAAGTTCAAACAAAATGATCAATTTGGTACAACTCTGGTCATATTCTTATTCATAAAAAACAGAATGAATTTGAGCAACACAAATATTTGCAATAACAAGAACACATTTTACCAATCATACATAAGAGATGGCCCAGCCACGGCAAGAATGAAAACCTACCCATCAATTGAAGTACATGACCATCTGCAAACCTTAATTATGAAATCCACACTTTTCATAGAATTCTGTATTCTCTGCATCACAACCCAAGATCACTTTTCAACACCCAACTGATCTTGCATAGTCTGACAACACATGGATAATCTTCTGCCCTAAATGCTTCCCCTGGAAATTGGAATCACCACCACCACATATTCAATATGGCCTACTTTTCCATAATTTCGGATGAATTTTCTCTCTATGAACACACTTCCAGTAGCAATAATTCGGCCTGAGCTGCCATCTTCAATAACATAGATGAGATGGTCATTGCCATGGATGCTCAGTTCCTGAAATCACTTGACAAAAATCTCTTCCGAGATGGAATCACACACTGTAAGTTGCTTTAACAGATCAATAAAACCCTTGTTCTTATCAGAGGTTTGGAGGCGTCGAATGTGGAGGGACTGTTCCAGATCAACTCCAGGCTTCATTTGTACTTTACAAACCCCAAAAATATTGCACACAACAAATATATATCACTCCCACCAAGCAGGTACAATATACTCGATCCATCCAATTTTCATCAAGTTGGGTGATTTAGATAAACAAAAAGCACATCTTACTACCTCTGCAATATCACATTTATCCTTTAAACGACAAAATCAACCCTATAGATAAATAGATAATGAGAATCATATAAGCATACTAAATAACAATTGGGCAAGTCCCATTTTGAAATTAGTTGAACTGATAGCCAGATGAAATTCATAGTTTTCAACACAATAATATTGAACTTTAGTTACTTTGAAAAATGAAAAACCTCAGTTCATTCAGTTGGCAAAATATCATGTACAACGCATCCAACTTACAGAGGCAACATATCTGAAAGAAAATAATAATGCCATGACACATTGCCCAGACCAAAAGATTATACATTCTATTGAACATAAATCTATGCTAGCCAATCAAATATAGAATTCATTGTATAAATTACATGGAAAGTAACAAAAAGAAACTCTACACAATGACGTACACGAACAACAAACATGATCGACTTTTACACATTTCTACTCACAATGGTAGTTTGTTTAACTAATTGATGACAGTCATACAAATATACAATCAAACTAATAACAATTAGGAAGAGCCATTTCCAGTATTTTAATCAAATTAAAATACGTTTTCCAATACACTAATATTGTAGTTTGAATGATGACAATCATATAACTATGCTAAATAACAATCAGGAGAGTGCGATTTCCGTGATTTAGTCGAATTGATAAGCGGATGCCATTTAGTTTCTCCAAAAAACGATATTATCATAGCATAGTTAATTTGTAAAATAAAAAACCTCATCTTATTCAATTGGCAAAATATCATATACAGTGCATCCAGATTCCAGAAGTCATACATTTGAGCGCAAATAGCAAGACCATGACACATTGCCTGGACCATAAGACTACAAGCTAACAAACATAAAATTTTGAGCAGTGTCAGGCAATCAATCTACCAAATGAAGAAACCTGATTTAATGTTCACAAATTACATAGAAAGTCACACAAGAGAACTCCACAAAAAACCTATATAAACACACGAACATTAAAAAAATGGATAAACCAACAAGAAAGAAACCTCTTTTACAGCAATTCGAGGCGCCAACAACGAGTTATGCTCATACAAGAGTTAATGGCGAATTCGAGGGTTGAAGAAAAAACCAATGGTGAATACATTTCCTCGTTAGTCTGTTTCCTCGGATTTGGTTTAAACTTAATAGTAAATGGCCAAGTTTGGAATAAATAAATAAATTAAATGGTAAATAATTAAGGTTGGTTCAATTTAAGTTTATCTTAAATGGTAGGTTTGGTTTATGTAATATGTGATCAAATCTGACCGATAGACACTCATTTGCATTGTTCTATTTCGGCTCTCAAATCTCAACGTAATTAACTATCGTTCTAAACTTTAACAATTGAAGATAACTTGGGTGAAATTGAACTTAAACCAGAACATTATTTGCAAGTAACTCTAAATATATTATTCCTTACATGGAAAAATCTTTTCTTCCATTAATAATAATTATCATTCCACTATATTAAAAATATACGTACGTATAATTGTGCTTGATGATTAAACAGCCTCTACACATGCATGCATGCATGCAGGAAGGCCAGAATTCAATCGAAGAGTAAAAAAAGAGATTGAACAGACATATTAACATGAATTGAACTCAAAAGGTTCAAAATAATGTCTCTACATAATTGAACTTGGTGAGGATTATTGACCAATACGACTGATTTATATATCATCTTTCAGTTGATTGGTCACTCGATTTCATTAAATACAAGTTTTCATTTGACCCAGAAAATCATTAAGCATGTGAAGCAGCAGAGTTGATTGATGAACCGCTTCAACTTTCAACTGTCTTCTGTTGTCCTTGAAGATCTGTAGCATACAATGTGCATGTGCTGGTTGTCAACAGCCCTCAATTGCCTCTAAAAATGAGTAATATATATTCCAAACGGACATTTATTTAAATCTTTAAACGTTATTTGGAGTATTATATATGTTAGAAATTATAACTTTATTGGTGCTTTATTTAAATAATTTAATTAATTAATTATATTCTTGAAAAAAGATGATATAACTATTTACCATCGGCGGTCACAATCCTTTGAAGGGTATGTACACATTTTAACAGTTAGCATCCCTCCTAAAAGGAGTTATTTTATATATGGGATATAAAGTCCAACGATGAGGGCTAGCAAAAAATGGTTAGTTATTGGCTAAATTATTATTATTATTACTTAAAAGTTGTAGATTACTCTTCTCATTATTATAGTGGACAACGGTAAAAATAGACCGTCTAGAAAATGCTCGACGTGAAATAATCATCAATTTTTCACTAAATAGACCTAATTAAGTTGTTGCTCAAGCTGGAACACATGCCGTTCAATCCTCGTAAAAAAGAAACGCATGTTCAACGCTAAAGAGAGAATAAAATCTGAGAGATTTGTCTTAAAACCTCGTGGTATTTAGCCGTTTCTTGGTCATGTTTTCGGCCGTTGACACGTGGGTTAAATCAAAACATTGGCTACAAATCAGATTATACTAACCACTCCAATCAGGGCCCCAGAATCGGCATTTCCTCGCATCCCTGCATTCTTATTTCAGATTTAGATCACTCTGATATGAAAACATTCACTCCCTAAACTTTTACCTTCTTCATCTCATGGGTTTTCAAAGCATATCTGGTGAGCATGTCATTGCTACTCACAAAATAAAAAATTCCCGATAGGCCGTCATACTTGACAGTTTGTTCTTGTTTACTTTAAAAATGTGAGATTCTATGCCCAATGCAAAAGGTTCGTTGGTGTGCGCCTAATTAGGTAATTAGGCAGAACATATACATACGAGCTAGACCATGACTTGCATAAACAAATAAAAGTGACCCTCATCCCCTTTGACATGTGCTTGTGATTCTTCCCAACACTATAGCCACATCTTTAAACCGCGCAATTAATGGCTTTATAGGGACATCTTAAGCACTAATGCAGTAGATAAGAATTGGGAGGGGAAATGACAGGGACTAGTCAAGTAGGAGAAGATGAGAAGAGGAATCATTTGAGCATGACACCAGCCTAATATGGACACAACCGCACCTTTCAAAGGTGAAGAAATGCACCAGTTGGAAGAGACATGAAAGGAGCAATTGAGATGAAGAAGCCCACAAATCCACATGACATTGAGCTTGAACTGCTTGTAAACTGGACCTTAGCGACCCCCTCTATGGAGTTGTCACTAATCAGGGCCGGTAATAATGAGGGCTACAAACCGAGGGGTTGAGAGAAATAATGTCGAAGATCTTCGCGTCATTAGGTTTTCGAAATCGATTTAACCGTGTTGAACTACTAACAACTAATACATATGACCATGCCCGGCAGGAAACCAGCACAAACAAAAGCAAAAAAGATTTAAGCAATCTTACGTTACCAAGCAAAAGGATGCCAAGAAAAATGAAACACATCAAATTTAAGTATATATTGTTTTAATCATCTTCGCAAATCGATTGGGAAAAAAAATGCTAAAAACATCAAATCTTAATATCAAACACCTTGCCTGATTAATGGCAAGAGGAAATCATTGAACATAGGATATCTAGAAACACAAGATGATCGATATGAAGAGAACACACAACCAACCACTTCTTATGGCAAAAAGGGAAACAAAGGAAGGTGTACCAATGTGTATGATACAAAGGAAACAGGTGTGGATTTTGATTGCTTGGGAGACGTTTTGTCAATGGTGGGCAGAAGCTGCCGCCGGCGGTGCACCAGGCTTGGCACACTGGTAGCACTTGGCAAAGAGGCCGAATGTGTCAACCTGCTTCACAAAGTTGGTCATGCTCGCCCAACCTCCGAAGCCGAATCCCAGCACCGTCACCCACACCACTATGAACGCATTCACCACATACATACCAGTCCAACTCGGTAGGAAGAAAGGTGGCTTCTCCGCCGCGTTCTACAGGATACCACACCAATACAACTCTTAAAAAAAACAACAGAGCAAGAGAAAAAGTTAGTAAGCATGCAATAGCAGAGTATGGACCTGTCTGGCGGTGGCCTTGCGGTAGGTGAGCATGTGGGCGAGGGCGGGGATGATGTAGACGGTGAAGCTGACAAGAAGAGCGCCGACGGCGGAGTTAATAGGGCCGAAGAAGGGGAAGATGATGGCCAAGAACCATATCGGGATCACCACCGGCAGCCTCGCCAACGCTCGGAGGCAGATGCTCTTCGTGTCGTGCATGCCGATCACCTTCTCCCACACGAAATACAGAGGCGTGCACGCAAACCCGAACGTGATGAACTGAGCGTTCAATGCCGGATATACGAGTAAATGGACGTGATCGATCGATCTTCGTAATGAACGGATACGAATTTGAGGAGTCTCGAAAAACGGAGAGTACGTGAATGACCTGGTGGATGAGCATGAGGATGACGGCGGCGTCGCGCCATGGGGACTTGGGGAGGAGGGAGAAGGCGTTGGAGTGGTTGAGTAGCTGGTCGCCGAAGGCCCAGTAGACGGCGGCGGCGGAGGGGAGGGTGAGGGTGAAGACGTACAAGGTAGCGAGGAGGTAGATGTACTTGAACTTTTGCGGCTTCCACATAGCATGCATGATCTCCCTGCAAACATACACACCTCACAAAAACTTGATATAATTAACGGCCATTGAATCTACTTCTGTGTTTATTTTTCGCTTAGCTTACACAGTGACGGCATGACCGCCGAAAGTGTAGAGGATGTTGGTGGCGCCGGTGAAGTACAGTACGAGTTTGGAGGGAGCAGAGTGGGCAACTCCATCAACCTGTGAATGAATCAAGAAAAAAACAATGAAAAGTAACCCAAAACAAGAAAGATAACCTTGGGTTTGGGAATGTTGAGACCTGGCCATGGACGAGGGCAGCGATGGTGAGATACCAGGCGGTGTAGGTGGTCATGCCGAGGCCGAGGAAGGACCAAATGCGGTAGTTGTGGAATGAAGGTATGAAAACAGTGGTGGCGCAGCAGGCTCCGAAGATATACGTCCATGTGCGCTTGTCAAGTCGATCATTTATGTAGTAGATGTTGCTGTCTCATCACCAACACCATTAGGAACAGCCAAAAAGTTCATCAGAAATGGAGGCTCAGAGGGAGAATGTCACCTCGCACAGGCAATGAGTTGAATGACAGAGCCGAACAGCAGGAATGTACAGTTGAAGGCCAGCCCCGCTGCTTTCCAGTAAGGACCCAACAATCCATCCAACACTTCAAACCACTACAATACAATAAAATTGATAGTTAAATTTTTAGACAACCAACAACATAATAGTTTTAAGGAAGTTTTTGATGCAAAGACGGAGACAAATTGGAGAGACCTGGATGACATGATTTTTGAAGTTGACGTTCTCCTTCTCCTTCCTGCTTCTGTACTCAACGTAAAGAACACTGATCAGGTACGCCGTCCAGCTCCCAACGATGCCGTAGAAGAGCTGCAGGAGGACGCCGGAGAGCATGCCCAGCTGGGAGAAGGAGTATGGCAATGTTAGCAGCACCTGCGCAACCTGCAACCAAACAATCCAAACGATGAAAAGATCAGAAACCAAGATGTTTCGGACACAAAGACGGTCGTTTTCTTGCTCACTTGATTGGAAGCGCAGCTAAACCAGGCGTCGTAGACGGAGCCGCCATGCCAGAGCAGGCTCTTCATGTTGAAACCAGAGGAGTGCTCCTCCTTCTCCTCCTCCCTGCCGTCATGCTCCGTCGCGTTGTAGCTCGACACAATCGCCTCCTCTGCTTGCTTCTGGGGCAACATCTCGACCGCTCTTGGGCACACAAACACAGATCGTCAACTCATCAAACAATCAGATACCCAACCAAGATTTCATTGTAAAAACAAAATAAAAAATAAAAAACAGAGTGTTGTGATTATGGGCACACCTTGGTTGGTTCGTTCAAGAGACTGCAAAAAGCGATCCGGGTGTGAATGGCTTTCGGCTAATGGCGGCTGGGGCACAGTAGGCGAGTGGTGTAGGCCGCCACCGCAGTAGCATTCACTTGGGATAGAGCTTAGGAAGGAAGAAGGGAATCCGTCCTTGCCAAAGGCCTGGACCAACTTTAAATGCAGATATAATGACCTGAAACTCTTCGACACCTACAACCTGGAGTCTTCAATGCGCCACCTTTATCCAAGCTCCTCAATATCGCCGGTGACACCTCCGGAGAAAACCAGAAAAGATTTTGAGTTTGGGTTTCTCTGTATCTCAAGTCTGTCTATCCCTATCTGACTATCTCCCTCGCAAACTGTTATGTCGTTGTTGGATTAGCATCACAGCAGAGATGGCTCAACAAGTAGGCCTTGTTAACCACCTGCTGCTCTTACACACTACTTCAGAAGAAGGACAAGTCGCCTTCTTATAAAAAAGTGACACCAGATCCAATTCCAAGGGCGAGAAACGCATCTTCTTCCACCGTAAATTCCTCCTCCTCCTTCCTTCCTTCCTTCCCCTTTCTACCCTTTAGCCACCATTTTTTTTACGGTAGTGTTAAGATTTGACTTCATCGTCCATTCACACACGCCTTCGCTCTTGCTTGGGCATGCGTGAAAGGGGCGAAGAGAGCCCACCGGCGCCGACCTGCGGCGGCGGTGGTGGTGCATGTGTTGGGCGGGAAGATTTATGATTTGTTTATTATGTTTGGTCGTCTACAATGAGGTGGATTGGAAAGGTAATCGAGTTTTGCTGCTGGTTTTGGTTGTTTTTAGTGTTTAGATTAATGGATCAGGAAATCTAGTGTTAACGATTAAACTAAATCAAAAATAAAAAATTTGGTACCTTAGAGCAGATCGAAGATTTCTCTCACATGCAAAACCTTATTTCTTACAATTCACCGTCTCAATATATATATATATATATACACGCACGTATATATATGTGTGTGTATATTTGACTTTTGTACTGAAAATAAGACTTCATCTTCCAACGGGGTTCTCATTTAGTACAAATTTGATTTAATTCTCGGATATTTGAGGAATCTAATACCTGACATTCATGTGCATGGATTTAGTCCGATGGCACCAAATAAAATACTAATAATAGTGGCATATAAAATATCAAGAATTGGTTGTATTTTTGGCTAATTAGATAACAGCTAAAGGTTAGGAAAATTTGAGAGCAGGATGGCCCTTATGAAAATTAATCTCAATTAATTACGAGCTAGCTCTTGTCACCTTACCCTCTCTTAAATTGCACGTCAAGATTTACATAAAAATCAATATCAACTAAGGTATCGTATGATTTTCAAATCATTCTTAGTGGGTATGAATCTATGATTGGTTTGTATCTTTATGTTTTTCTCGTCGTCACAGACTCACAAATGGTTGAAAGATCACTTCACTAAATAAATAAATGTTTTTTTCTTGTCCGATCGAGTTCAAAATTAGTCATTAGTGGTATTTTTATTTAGTATTGTTTTTAGTCAAATTTGATAAATATCTTTACCGAATGTGCTCGCAAAGGGCAACGGAAATACCCTGGAAAAAGGGGTAATTGAATGAGTGCTCTAGATTAGAACTCATTGTGATATATATAAAAGAAATCGACACAACTATGCCAAAAAAAACACAAAAAGATTTTAGAAGGTTTGATAATGGGTTTAACGTAGCATCGTCGTTGGGTCTTGGTCAATAAGGTAAGGTACCCAACGTGATCCGTCCTAAACATATTGGATTTGAGTCAAAAATATCCCAAACGTATTGGATTTGGGTTCAATTATTATGTGTCTGGGTTCGTGGGTCTCAAAACACCTGATCTTGAAAAGACCCGAACACAAAAAATTATTTAATTTTTATTTTAAATTTTAGTTTCCTTTATATATTTTAAAAAATATTTTTATTTTTATTATAAATAAGAAAAATTCGTTAATAAAAAATAAACTTAATACTAATATGCGATTAAAAGAATGTGATTGACTAGAATGTGATCAATTAAAATGTAACAAAATTAAAAAATAATAATAAATTAAATTATTACAATATATTTTCTTTTAATTATAATTTATCTTTTACTCACCATCAATCATAATCTATATTTAATTTATTAAATTATTATAATTTATTTTATTATTTAATGCAAATTTATCTATAAAATTAAAATTTATTCGTAATATAAATAATGCATAGTATAACATCTTACCTAGTTATTATAAAATATTTAAAATTTTGTATATTCTTATATAAATGAATATAATATATTTATTATTGGTTAAGTTCAATTTGCTTGGATTTGCTAAATTAAATTAAATTTGAGTTTAGGTCTAAGTTAAAATAATAATATTTATGTGCATATTCAAGTTAAAATTCAGATATTTAATATTGGGTTGAGTTCGGATCTTGCAAAATCCTAACCAAACCAACCCTTGGCACATTAGTTTAATGTTGATCTTTCTATAGAAGAGTTGGAACATGGAGCAAGAAGAAGAAAAGAGAAGGTGTGTGCTTCATTCATATAAGCATGAATGCTCGAGCGCTCTCGTTCCAGGAGCTGAGGCGTTTGGGTCCATAAAGTAAAAAAATCTTAACATTGATACAAGCACAAGAGCGTTGGGTTTCGAAAACCCGGGCACTTGGGCATTGGCGACACGACCACGACGTGGAACAAGTCTTTTGGAAGTTATTTTGGGATATAAAACTTATATTTTGTGGATTTTTTCATTGTAACTTTATTCTTACATAAAAGAAGGGTTCAAGAGTGTTTAAAAGGTTTTCTTCTAAGGAGAAGGAGTTTTATTGTAAATTATAAATTGTAATTCTTCTTCGTAAGGAATTTTCTCTTCGTAGTTTTTTATCCTCGAGTTTAGTTTCCACATTTATTTTCTAGTATCATCGTTCTCAATATTTTTATTAGAGTATCAGAATATCATTGTGATAATCAGAATATCATTTATTTTGTTAAGAATTAGGTGTTTCATACAATAACTAAACACATTGATACGAGGTATAATAAACTCAAAAAAATTGTTAATGATGATTTAGTTAGCTTGGTGAAGATTCATACTAATAAAATGTAGCTGATATGTTTACTAAGTCAGTGACTTCGGAAAAGTTTAGCCATTGCCTAGGTTTTATTGGAATCTCTTATTGCTAGATGAAGAAGACAACCCATGAGGGGTTGTGGCCATGCCGGTGAGGTATGAAGCTGATTTTCATGTTGGTTCGAGAATATAGAGCATACTTTCTCACTAGGTGGAGATTGCTGGAACTTGGAGTAGGGAGAAGAAGGTGTGGGCTTCATTCACAGAAGCATGAACTCCTGAGAGTTCTGGTTCAAGCATCCGGGCGTTCGGGATCTATCATAAAAAAATTCTTAATAGGGACTGAGCACACAAGCACCTTTCGGGCGCCCGGGCACCCGCGAACATGGCCACAATGCGGAACATGTATTTGGAAGTTATTTTTGGCATATAAAAATTATATTTCGTGGATTTCTTCATTGTAAGTTTATTCTTGCATAAGGGAAGGGTTCCAAAGCATATAGAAGGTTTTTTTCTAGAGTTGAGAGAGAGAAGGAATTTTATTGTAAATTGTAATTTGTAATTATTCTTCGTAAAGAATTTTTTCTTTATAGTTTTTTACCTTTGAGTTTGGGAGTTTTCCACATTAATTTTATGGTATCCTTATTCTTGATATTTTTGTTTCTTTACTTGATTATGGGTAATTATCTTATCATATGCTTTCGCATAGGTGATCTACTCCAACAAGAAGTCCCCTAGGTTCCCCTACTTCATGGAAAATTATCTCTTTGGCGTGGACTGTGAGGCAATACGCCAGTAATCACCACCTCTCAAACAAAAGACTAATATTTAGAGTGGGGAAAAAAGACTCATCTTTTCTAATCTGTTGAAGTTTCAATATACATGTATATTTATTCTAATCTTAATCTTGTTCATTAAGGTGAGAAACAATGATTAATTACCGGAAATTTGACTGCTAGTAGGCCACTTTGGACCATCCACCAAAATTAGCCAAGCGGCATCTAACACGCCTTATCTACTACTATTTGTGATCAATGAGTCTGCATTCTATTGCATAGTTTAAAATACATTATATTATATCATAAATTACCTTTAATATTGATAACTGATATAATTAAACAGGAGAAAATAATTAGTAAGAGCTGTAATAATGATAATTTAGTGGCTCTACCAAAATACTTAAATAATATAATAATCCTTTAGAAGGGAAGGTCTTCATAAACATGCTTTCTTTTGTATATGAAAGTCTACTTTATAAGATCTTATTATGATCAAAGGGTCTAAATTTTATTCATTGCCATTATGGTTTATTTGAATATACATAAAATTTCAAAGCTTTTGCCTTAATACTAAAGGTGATATTTTGCCAACTTGTAATCAAAGTGTTACAACCATATTTTAGTTTTATTATCTTCATATTATCATTATAGAAAGTGAACTAGAAGGTGGTAAGACTTCACGTTATACGAACCTTTATCGGGTACAAAATTTAGCAATAGCTCTGTTAAGGAAATGGAGTTTTATTCAGACATTTTTTGAAGTTTTGCCGACGGAATTAACGAAAATGAGGTTCAGTATGGAACCTAATGGAGGCACTTTTTTCTACCTTTTTGACGCCATTTGGAATCCTTCCTCTTGAGCAGCTTTCCAAACGAACCACGCTAACTAAAACGAGAAACGCCTTTTGGATTGAAGCGTGGGCCTTCTACTTCTTGCTGCGGTGTCTTCCTCTCTAGCTTTGTTTGTTTCTCTTTCTTGCGTCTTGCCAATGTTGGCCTGAGCTAATGCCAATGTCATCTTGATGCTCATCTTCTATAAACCAGCTGTTGAATCTATTGTTCGAATTCTTCCATGCAACTCATGTTGTCACATACGCACAACAGTTGATCACCAAGCGTGAAGGGGCAAGGGATCGAAAGAACAAGTATACCTGCATTATGCCTAAGCTTTATATGATGAAAATGATGCATGCGTGTTAAGTTTGCGTCTTATAATTGGAGACTCTGAGTGGATTCACAAATGTTGATTATCACTTCTTATTATTTAGTTAATTATTTATTAATTTTAAAAGTAATTGATGATTTGTATATAGGTTAATAAAATTTTTTTATTTATTAAATTAATTTTTAGGTTTAGAGAGACTCATAATATCTAATATATTGAGTAGCCAATACTAAAATTTTATTATAAGAGGTGGACCTAATATAGTGAAGTGAAGATAATTCAATTGGTATAATGTGTGAAAAGAAGAATTTTTATATTAATTTCACGTCAATTTTGAAGATAACATGTAATTATCGTACAGTGGAAAAGTCTTATTTTTTAAAATTAATTTTAACATTAAAAAAGTTAAACACATTGTCGTTATAATTCCCTTTTAAGCTCCGTAAGGCCCAGAAGCCTTAAACCGTAGACACGGGTACAAGAAATGATTTGATAGAATGCATTGAGGATCGACACTTGGAAGCCATATTTGATACTCTTGTCAACATTATCTTTCTCAATCATCTACATCGTAACACGGACGATAACTTTCATTAATGATAATAATTTTTTTTGCAAGAAGCGATAATGCTGGGTGGGCTTAGTAGGTGAGGTATGCCTATAATAGCTATTACTTTCCTAGCAGAATATTTTGAAAGGAAAACTTTTGAGAAGCCGTCCGAAAAATACCACCTAAAAACCTTTTATTAAAAATAACCACGTCAAGACGTAGACAAATCTATAACTTTAAAACTGGCAAGGACGGAAAAAATTCACGTGGCTTTTTATGTCTTAGAATTTTAGTCTAAAGAAATATATTAAACTTGACCTCAATGCTGTGTGAAACGTAAAAATAGGGCAATTTTAAAGTGACTTTTAATTTAAAAAGTTCTGAAATAAAAATACGTTACAATATATAAACAATTCACGATTAGAGGCAACTATATCAAATTACCTGATGACTTTATCCTTTTTTTTACAATACTTCATGGTAACTACACATGGTTAGATCTTTAAAACTGGTTCTTTCGATACAAGATGCTTCTTAGTACTTAGTAGTCATATTGGTATATCATGCAAGTAGAAAGTGATAATTTTATTTAATTCCTCTTTAATCGTGAATAATAATTACTTTCCGTCATTTCCTGAATTTTTTATTACTAGATCTTTCAGTCGTAAATTTCTCTTTTTACTACATATTTATAGATGGAAATTAGTAATTTTTTAATTTAAAAATGCTCTTTTGGGTCCAATCACTCCGAGTAGTGAGTCTTTTGAGTGATTTAAGTTAGAAGATTAATCTATAGTTCATGTCTAGGATTGAATAAGAATCCAACGAGAGTGTCATGATGCTGCTTAGGTCATTCATCAACAACCCATTAGTTTAGTGATAAAAGGACACTGTCCGATTCTGATTAGAGCTTATAGTGCTATAATATTCATTCACAGAAAAAAAGAGTAAATTCTACTTTAAATGTAATTTTTTTTCCAGCTGCAATCAATACATTAATCTACTTATTAGTTAATTAATCAAAAGTCGAATACTATTTAATTGCATTTTCTTGGGCTAATTATGACACTCGCAACCCCGGTATGATCATCCACTCGTGCAGGCCGAATACTGGCAACTCAATTTCCCTTAGAATAAAATGAAATGTTCAATTAAGAATTTCATTAATTATCAGCTCGTACATTGTACTCAGCCCTTAAGTATATGAAGATTAAGATTAAGATTCTTAAAGAGAGAGAGAGAGAGATAAAGATTAAGAGTGTTGGTGTTTTGAGTAATAATAATAATAATAATTGTGTCATTGAAAATAATATTCTTAATTATAAATAGTAGTCAATATTATTATCTGAGAATTCATTGGCATCATATTTACTCCGCATCACAGCTTACTAAATAAATTGAGCGTGGAATAAATTGTACCTATTACCCATAAGATCAAATAAACTGACATGGTTTGAATATGATCAAAATTAAAGCCAATTAAAAAAAATTCTAAACTTGTTACCCCATCTCCTCCAAATTCAAGTATGCCTGAATGTGACCCGAATTTGATAGGGATTATTGGGTTTAGGATGAGATAAAGAAGATAAGGGAAGAAACTTACAAAGAGCCAAGAGGTGCAGGCCCAAATGAAAATCTAATCCTGTAGGGATGCGTCGATCTAATGACTAATCCAATCCAAAGAAGTAGAACCTCGCTGGGAGTTTAAAATATCCATATCTAGCAACTCTTATCCTAGAAAATTTTATTTACATGGTGCCTAGTATGCACCTCGTAACACCCTTGATTGTACGCATTAGTGCACAAAATCAATAAAATACAATAGGGCATAGATTTCACTTCCTAAATCGCAGACACATCATTTGCGGGCATTCTTAAGGGCCTCCTCAGTGTCTAATGTCATCTAAATCCCTGCGACCAATTTTATTTTTTCTTCCATTTCAGAATATAAATTTAAAAAAGATTATTTTTCACAACTCAACTTAGTTCTGAGAAAAACTTTAAAAAAGGAGAGAGAGACAAAGAGAGAAAATTTGTATCGGAAAAAATTTATCTAAATTTGAGCATGGAAAGTTTTTTACCCTAGCTTAACTTGGATTGTCAGAAAATAACTCATATTTAATGAAAAAAGAAAAATAAAACACCTTTCCACCCTTCAACCCCTATTTTTTCGCCACCTATCATTTTTTTTAAGTCACGACATGTTTTTTTTTACGGCGTAGCAAAATCTATGGTTACATGGTCAAATTCGACGGTGCCCGGCCTTGTTTGGCCACCATGTAATTGGATTTGACTACCCAGGGCCGAATTTAGCAGATGGGGCTCCACGACCACCATTGGCAATAATACTGGACATGATAGGGTTTTATGTTTTTCTTTTTAAATAATTAATTAGGGTCATTTAAATTAAAATTTAGGGCAAAAGTTTGACTCGCCCAGTTGCTTGTTCATATATATATATATATGTATATATATATATATATATATATATATATATATATATATAACCCGATTAATTAACGAGAAGAGAACAAATATGGCCATTGAAATAAAAATTTGAAAGTCGGGTAAACTTGCGAGGTGCAGTGGATCACTTCTTTAGAGAAGTAATCCCGTGGATATGAAGTGCTTAATAATCAGAGTTATAAGCTAATGAACTGGGATTCATCGCGAATGCCAAGAGCCACCACCCGCCAACGCCGGCGGTCGTCTGTTCCCGATACTCGAGCCCACGCTCCCGCCAACGCCCGGCTTCGGGTTCTACTACTACTACTAATCTCTGAGTTGTTAATTCACTTCTTCAGAAGCAGATCAGTGCACAAGATCAAATCATCAAATAGTGTGAGTGATCATGATTAACTATTGCATTAATTTAATCAGAACTTGGGCGGTGAATTAACGGGCACTTCAAGGTTGATATTCGCCTGAAAAACTGTGAAAAGCCCGAGATCTTGAATCTACCATTTTTTTCTTTATAAGAACACCACCAGCCACAATATTACCTCTTCTTTAATGTTAATGGTCTACTTAGTCCTTAAGTTACTTAATCTTCATAATATTTCTGGGCCTGAATGTAATAATATGTCAGTTTCTTGTATTTACATAGACTTTCTACAGTGTTCTTTTTTGGTAATTTTCTTTTATTACTCGTTGTTCATTTAAGGTTTGTTTTTTCACGATTTCATTGATTTTTAATGTGATTAAAAAAACATGATGCTTATATGTTGGGAGGAGTGAGGACATTACTTTAGAAAAAATTTAAAACATGGAAAAAATTTAAAAGGTATAGCGTTTTTTTGACAAAAGTAAAAAAAATAATTCTTTAATAGAGATAATGCATACAATTTTTAACCAGGAGAAATGCCTAATTTTAATCACCTACAGCAAAAGCCATATTTATATATATATATATATATTTATAATAATACATTTAAATTTTCATCAAAATTGGTGACACACTGGTTGGAAGGGAAATGAGGAGAAAGAAAGGATTATTTATGTCCATGGAGCTTAGATTTGACGCTTAAAAATACAAGAAATCACAAATAGTATATTCCAAACTCCAATCATGTACATTAGAGCGAAGATTCATACAATGTGATTAACTGTTACTATTTAAATTACTAGACGAGAAGAACCATTCAAGTACGTAGGTGCAACATACTTGAACTTCATAGTCAGAGAATATCATGAAGTCCAATGTCGTTCTCGCTGGACTGTCCATTGCTGTTCTTGCTGGCTGCTAATCCTGATTTGGGAAGAAGCACAGTCTGTGCATCACAAGGTTGTCGATGCACTAGCAGCTTGTCAGCCCCTCAGATGGTTTACCAGACAACCATCAAAGTAAAGTTATGGCACTTGCCTACAGGCCTTGTCTCACAGGTGTCTGCTCATCTTGGAAAATGCAGTGCAGAAACCTTCATGCATTGCAGCAAACACGAGGCAATTTACTATTTGTTTTAAATTGATAAAATTTATCAAACTAAAAAAAAGTCGAATTTCTAATCTCCTAAGAAAACGGACGTCACTTTATCATTAAGGCAACAATAAGGGATAGTGTATGGTCAAGACTCGGGAGAGCTTCTTCGATTCTTAGTAACGAGTAGTTGGACAAGATCGAACTCCAAGGATTTATCCCCCACCAAATCATTGACGCATGTGTGCTCCAAGTCCAAACTTTATGATGATTTTCCCACTTTTTGGGCCCGTCATGCACCCTCCCCCTTTGTATATTTCTCAATAAAAATCAAAGTGTAGATGGACCCAAGTATGTTAGCCAGCTTACAATATACACCAACTTGACCCATTTCTCCTATCAAAATGCATTCTTATTTCTTAATACAGCTGGAGCTCCCTTACATTGAATGGCTCAAACTGCCACGGCCAGTTGGATGTACCCTTCCTTGTAGTCAGAATGGGGCCAAGTTTGTGTCAGGAAGATACGAAGTATCCTCGAGGTGGGGACGTTTCAATAGGCTACCATGCCATCTCTTAAAGGTTTTGAGCAATTGGCGAGGAGGTTGTTTCTCTCTTCTTAATCAGCATGATGGTAGTTGAGATATTATGGCATAAAGACCAAGTGATAACCTCACATCTTGCACAGTGAGGCCTTTAAATCACAGTCAATCAAATCACGCTTGCCCATCAAATCTTTCAATCAACATAACCACCGATAAAATACATGCATCTCTCGGTTGGACAAGGTCACGAAGAGAAAGCATGGACTCTTCCTAGAAGGCAGCTATCCAAGGACTTGGGATTCCATTTACGAAGAATTGGGGCATTATCTTAGCAATTACCTCTTACTAGATATTGACAAGGAGCTTTTTTACTACAAACTGTATTTGAATAAAGTTTTCGTGATCCCAAAACATCGTATTAGAGTCTGATGTTTATGCGTAAAATCTTCTTGTTTTGAATAGTTATTTAATACAGGTGGAGTTTAAAAATCCCTGACCAAAATCTAAATCATAAGAGTTGCAATCATAAGTAACCATTTTGGTTATAAATTTTTTATTATAAGCATATAAAATCAAAGGTTTATACATATAGGGGCATATTACTTTGCATTACATCATAACCAGCATGCAATCTGGACCACCTATCCAGATCCTGCGGCCCAGCGTCGTCAGTGCCCCCCCAAGCCAGGCACCCTGCTGTCGGCCACCGACCACCGATTGCCTGCAGGCACCACTGCACCCCGCCCGCCACTGCCCGCAGGCACCCTGGCACCTTGCTCGCCCAACCCCCGGCCGGCCCCAGCCCCGGCCCGTCCCACCCCCAACCAAGCCCATCCAGCCCTGAGGCGGCGACGTTGTTAGCCAGCGGGCGGCCGGCGGCAAGTTTACCGGCAAGGGGTGGCGCGCCAAAACAAAGGAAAAAGCAGGGGAGGGCATTTTGGTAATAAAAACTTTACTCGATCAGGCTCGAGTTAATATTACAAAATAAATTTAAAAAAATAAAATAAATTCATAATAAAAACTTAACTCGATCCTGACTTAGGTTAATATTACAAAAAAAAAATTAATGAAATAATTTTGTAATAAAAATTTTATTCGATCCCGACAAGAGTTAAAATAATTTATTACAGAATAATTTTTTTTAAAATTTATTTTATAATAAAAATTTATTCGGTAATAAATTTATTTTGTAAAAAAACTTGACTCAGTCCTGCACATAATCAAGTCACGTTTTTATTAAAAAAATATTTTATATTTTTTAAATTTATTTCATAATATTGACTCGAGTCAGATCGAATTAAGTTTTTATTATAAAATGATTTTATTTTTTAAAAAATTTATTTTGCAATCAATACTTGATTCCGTCCCGTACAGGATCGATTCAAGTTTTTATTACAATATTATTTTATTTTTAAAATTAATTATTTTATTTTTTAAAAATTTATTTCGTAATAATAACTCGAGTCACGATCATGGTTGACGGCAGGGGTGGCACGCCAAATCAAAGTGAAGAAAGAGGGGAGGGTATTTTGATAATAAAAACTTTACTCGATCAGACTCGAGTTAATATTACAAAATAAATTAAAAAATAAAATAATTTCATAATACAACTTAACTTGATCCTGAATTAAATTAATATTACAAAAAATTTAAATAAAATAATTTCGTAAAAAAAATTTTACTTGAATCTGACTCGAGTTAATATTACGAAATAAATTTAAAAAAATAAAATAATTAATTTTAAAAATAAAAAAAATTTAAAATAAAATAATTTTGTAATAAAAACTTGAATCGATCCTACGTGGGACCAAGTTAAGTTCTGATTACATAATAAATTAAAAAAAATAAAATAATTTTATAATAAAAACTTAATTTGATTTGACTCGAGTCAATATTATAAAATAAATTTAAAAAATATAAAATAATTTTATAATAAAAACTTGACTTGATAATGTGTAAGGTCGAGTCAAGTTTTTATTACAAAAGAAATTTATTATCGAATAAATTTTTATTTCAAAATATATTTTAAAAAAATAATTCCGTAATAAATTATTTTAACTCGGGTCGAGATCGAATAAAATTTTCATTACAAAATTATTTTATTAAAATTTTTTTTGTAATATTAACTTAAGTCGGGATCGAGTTAAGTTTTTATTACAAAATACCCTCCCATGTTCTTCCCTTTATTTTGGCGTGCCACCCCCTGCCGACAACCTTGCCGCTGGCCGCCTGCTGGCCAACAACGTCACCGCTCTCGGGGCTGGATGGGCCTGCTGGGAAACGCGCGGCGCCAGCCGGGCAGGGGAGGCCGGTTGCGGGCGACCGTGCAGGGGCAGATTGGTTGCGGGCAGTGGATTGTGAGTACTAATCTCATAGTGGACTAACTTATGGATTCAAGTTGAACCCTAAGGAACCACGTAAAAAATTTCCTGCATGTCATTTCATGTGTTTGTAATATTTTCTATTTCCATCGCACTATCTCTTTGCGTGGCAAGGGCGCCTCGGTCCCACCAAACCTTTAAACCCGAATCACTAAGGAAACGATTCGAAGGGGCGGACGATCCCGTGCCCGAACAATGTATTTTATAATATTGACTCAAGTTGGGAAGGAAATGGGCAGGGGTAGTTTTGTAATAAAAAATTTACTCGCTCATGACTTGACTCAATATTACGAAATAGATCCCAAGAAATATTAAAAATATAGTAAAATATTATAAAATAAAATAATCGATTTCGAATGGATTATTTTATTTTATGGAATTTAACTCTATTTTATTCAAATTTTTTAGTATATTTTATAATATTGACTCGAGTGAGAAAGGAAATGGGCAAGGGTAGTTTTGTAAAAAACATAAAAATATATCTTAAAAAATATTAAAAAATACAGTTAAATACTCTAAAATAAAATAATCAAGATCTAAATGATTATTTTATTTTATGATATTTTACTTTATTTTTTATTTTTTTGGGAATATATTTCTTAATATTGACTGGACTTAAGAGCAGAGTGAAGTTTTTAATACAAAATTGCCTTCGTTTCAAAAATCTTCACTAACTGTGTTTGCCCCATCGAGCGAGTCAAGTTCTCCCCCAACCGGCAAGGCGGTCAGCGAGTCAAGTTCTCCCCCAACCGGCAAGGCGGCATCCAGGTTTCGAGCTAGAGCCGTGGCCCGCTACCCTGCCACCTCAACATGGTCTGCATCCCTTACCCACCAGCATTGCTGATTGTGGCTCCACCGACCTCATCCGGCGACGATGCTCGTGATCTTCGCTGGCATCTTATCTAGCAGCGCCTTCGCGGTCTGGTTTGCCGAGGTTCATCTTTGTCCCCTTAATCTATATATGTCATAGGGTTTTTTTCCTTTTTCTTTCAACTCTTGTATGGCTGTGCTGTTGATCTTGATTTGATAGATCTGATTCATTAGATCCCCGCACTGGAATTTGTTGATCTGCGATGTAATTATGTGATCCCTGCACTGAGAATTTTGACGTGGATCGATTATTTATGGCTTCATGTAGTGATGGAATTGAAATGTTATTATGTGTTGTAGTTGTGTATTCACTCTCTTTGTTGAAAGTTAGCTGCTTTATTGTTGTAGCTCAAGCAAAAAATGTTGATTTGTTTAGCTTAGAGGCTTCCTTCTTTTGAAAGCTTTTGGTAGGTCAATTTGTTATTGATTGGTACTGCATTACGTAAAAATACCGTTCGTCTGAAAGCAATTGGTTGGTCAATTTGTTCTTGATTGATTGCAACGTGAGCAAAGAAAGAGCTGCAAGGTGACTACATCTTTGGCAAGGTTATTCAGCTAGTGAGGAACCCCCATTGAATCTGTTTCTCCATTCTGAAGAGCTGGAAGGTGACCAAATGAATCAGCTGCAACATGACCAAGGACAGAGCTGCAAGGTGACTACATCTTTGGCAAGGTTATTCAGCAACTGAGGAACCCTTCCAGACTGCAAGCTTGACTACATTTTGGCAGGCTGGCATTGTGAAGAAAGAGCACCAGCTTATGTTTCAAATTTGGTAAGCTTGACCCTGCATTTTCAATTTTGAATGTGTTGTATATTTGACATCAAAGCTTGTCACGGGCTTATGTTTTTCAAGGAATGAAATTGTTGCGGATGTTTAGCTCAAAATTGGTAGAGCACTCACGAAATGCTTGAGGGATAGTGAATTGAATCCATCCAGATCCAACTTAATTAATATTTGATTAACATTTGAGAGGTTGTAATTATGTAAATAGATTAAAAAAGTATGATATATTATGGTTGTGTTCTAAGTGACATAGATATAATATTAAAAATAATATAAATAGACAAAAATTTATTGTCATTTAGCAATCATTTGACCTTTCGAAGACATCTCGAAAAATATGAAAAAAATAAAGTGAAATATCATAAAATAAAGTAATCTATTAGAAGTCAATTATTTTATTTTTATAGTATTTTCTTGTATTTTTAAATATTTTTTGTGATCTATTTTGTAATATTGACTCTAGTCGGGACCGAGTCAAGCTTTAATTACTAAATTACCCCTATTAATTTCCTTTCCTGACTATAGTTAATATTACGAAATACATCTCAAAAAATATAAAAAATAGTAAAATACTATAAAATAAAATAATCAATTAGAACTCGATTATTTTATTTTATGATATTTTACTGTATTTTTTGATATTTTTTATATGTATTTCGTAATATTAATTCATGTTGGGACCAGGTCAAATTTTTATTATGAAACTACCCTTACCCATTTCCTTCTTGATTCGAGTCAATATTATGAAATACATTTCAAAAAATATTTTAAAAATAGAATAAAATACCATAAAATAAAATAATCTATTAGAACTCAATTATTTTATTTTATGATATTTTATTGTAATTTTTTATATTTTTCGGGATGCATTTCATAATATTAACTCGAGTCGAGACCGAGTCAAGTTTTTATTATGAAATTACCCCCTCACCAAACCCATTTCCTTCTCCCCCGACCTTCTCCACTGTTTCTTCCCATACCGAGCGATCACCCCCCACCTCCTCTGTTCTGCCGAGCCACCCCCTATAAGTAATAGGTATGCCATCGCAACCAAGCCAGTGGGGACCATGTTGTTGATCCACTCCGTTGCGATCGCCAACACCAGTAACCAACAAAACAAGATCCATGGCAACGCTACTTATCATTTGGGCGGTGGGGGTGGGGGTGATGAGTTTCATAGCAGGGTGCCGCATCCATTAAGGCAAAACTTGGCAAGGAACCAAATGTCGTTGATTCAGACCACCATGGCCGCCGACCACCAGAACTTGGCGTCGTCGGATAAGAATCCGGCGAGACTGCCGCTGTAACACCCCAAATCAGGTTCACGCTCGTAAACTGAACCAGCATCTTACGGCACAGGCCCCGGTTAGGTCAGCTAACCCGAACCTAACTCATGCGGATCCAATCTCAGCGTCTTAAAGATGAAAATACAACTCTCAATGCATGGATGAATGCACAAACCCTAACATGGTACTACATGAATAACATGAAAATCAAAGTACACACCAAGACAATCCCAATAAAAATTAATAAAAATTTTAAAAGGGCCACCCTGTCAAATATACATATGAAAAAATATATATATATATAACCATATATCAAACAATTTCATTCATACAAAATACAAAATCTAATATGTTGTAACTCATTTTGAAACTTGGGTTCAACCCACCATGCTTCCATTGCGAATCTATTCGTGTTCACATCATCTCATCATCTCTTAGCACTTAATTACGTTCTATCATCATATCTTAAGCATTTAATCACATCATATCATGTCTCAGCATTTCACGACATTCACAATATAATAGCATCATAAATAAAATATTAACCACTCTATCAACTAACATGTGTGCAAACGACATCATTGCTCCTCCGTCCAAGCTGGCTCCTCCAACTCGTGATTATTACCTACATATAGTATAAAAACACGTCAATAGTGTTACTGGTCCGGAAAATAAAATAACTCTTACAAGCTGGCTATGAGAGCAAACTCTCATATGAAAGAAAACATCATATACTCCATGTGAACACTTTGAAGGGCACTACTGAGGAGCTACTGGGCTGCAGGCCTGGTAGCATCCCGAACTTACTGATCTACTGCTGCTAATGCCACTCTCGGCATTTTCTTACTTCATTTTCTGGTCTCAAATCCTAAGCCCTCTCCTTACCTCCATATTTCTCCTGGCCTTGAGCACGAAGGCCGAGTACTCTCAGGCAGTCGCCTTAGTACCCTTTGAACCACAAGTCCGGACATGCGCTATACTAAACAGTACATGTAAACCTCCACGTTCTCCGGGTGTGAGGAACTCAAATGCGGAGTTGTCAGGATCCCTCAGGAGTGAATAGTCCGCTAGCACTAATCCAGAGATCGCTTTGACTGTCACGGCATCTGCTCATGATATGTGCAGTCAGTTTCTCTGTCTCTCGTCTCACTAAAAATGCGAAAACTACATATATATATATAGGTTTGGGTAGGGATTTATATAATAAGCTCGAAGGCAACTTGTGGTGGATCTTGTTTTCAAAATCATCCTCGAGGGATCTCATCCTCGAGGGGTTATTAATCTGGAAAAATGTTCAGTTAAATAGCCCGAGTTTAGTGAGATCCAATAAAACGTCACTTAACCCATCCTACAAATAATAAAATAAACATACAATAGAAGAGAACGTAAAACAGAGACGAGTCCTAAACAAACCTGGTAGAAGCTGCAAGCGTGTCATCGCGCCTAGGCGGCGAGCTCCTACTTCGTACCTATACATCAAAACTAAATACTAACGCCCGCTAACTAAATGATGCATCAAACTCAATGAAGATCACACACAATACGAATAACATCCATCAATAGTCAAATAATCATAATGTGAAAATAATTCTAAGTCATCCTATTCATACCAATTTTATACTATTTTTCTAAGTTACGTCATACACGATTATCATGCTCAAATTTACATACTTCATTAGATCACTTACTATTCATTCTCAATTAATTGCATCATGCAATCATCAGTGCACTCATCCTCATACATTTAACATGACAATTATTCAATCCTAGCATGTTGTGCTAACAATCATCAATTTTAAATAACCAACTCAGAGGTAAATATACCTCATGTTATCGGCAATCGGTGACAACCAGGGTTTTGTCACGCATCTCGGAGCTCGAATTCGGTGCTCATCAACGTCAGAAGTTTGATTGGGATCGACTGGATGAGCTCCACGGAAGATCCAGCGAACTCCAGTGAATCTGATTTTCCAGCAAGTTCTAGCGGTTTTCCAGCGGCTTTAGTAGTTTTCCAGCACCTCTCTGGCGGTTTTCTAGCAGCATTCGCCGGCGGCGTCTACTAGCTGGATAGGAGTCATATTGGGTGCTATTGGAACCGGCTCAGCGAGCTCGACACGTCTACTGCATCAGCATGGTCGGCGGAGGCGGCGGCTCACCGAAAAATGACAAAAATAGGGCCAGCGGCGATAGGCAGCTAGATCCGGCTAGCCTGGGCGGCGATGGCCTCCGCTCCGGTCGGGGAAGGTCGCTGGGTGGTTGAGGGTGTCGAGGCTATAGCTGGATCGCGGCGGCGATGGTCGCCAGCGGCACGATCTGACGATAGAAGTGCGGCATAAAGGTGCGGCTTCCTCGCGTCGTGGCGAACCAGATAGTGGTCTGGCCTGGTCGACGCTACGGCGGTGACCCCGCGGTGGCCGATGGTCGGCAATGTGGCGACGGCAACGGTGGCGTGCGCATGAGGGAGGCTTTAGGAAGGGTTTGGGGAAGAAGATGTACAGGTAGGGGAGAAAAATAACTGGGTGGCAATCTTGTAAATAATACTTGACTCATGTCCGGCTCGAGTCAAGAATAATAACTAAGTCGTATTAAATCCTAAAAAATCATAAAAATCAGGAAAAATCCTATAAAATCAAACAAACACCAAAACATCATAATGATATGCTCTAGAACTATCAACCCACCCAAACTGCCCGTAGCGCGTCCTAATGCGGTAACGGCCTAAAACTAATTCTACGATCCACTATATATAAAAAGAAAAAATAACTGACATACTCTCATATATTCTGATAACTCATTCTGTTCTGCTGTGTTCATGACGTTATCATCATATACTTGGGTACACATGACCCTCATAGCTCATACATACGACTGGCGTTGGCTCAGTACACGTGTTCTGAATCTGACTCGACTCGAAACTAACGGTCGAACCGACCGGTTCTGAATATAAAACCCTGACTTGAATCGTGGGTTTTATAATCTTCCCTCATAAAAATTTCGTCTTCAAAATTTCAACTCAAGGAGGTTCTACTGAAACTGAAACCTAGACCTTGGATACACATCAGTTGTATCCTCTACTCTTCGATAGTCATGTACATCCTCACTGTAGCTGCGCCGTCATGGCAGGTTTTGCTTATGATGCTGTCAATATCAACATTCTATGTTTCTAAGCTGTCTGTGCTTGTTCTGACTTGACCATCATCCTTCTCTTCTGTTCTGATCCCTACTGCTAACTAGGCAGAAAACCCTAGGTCAACCCTAAGGGCCTACTGGGTTGGTCAAGCAGATACTCTAGAGTATCGCAAGGTTCTAATCTGAGCTATGTCTGGGAAAACTACATCGAGGGTAAGACCTACCTGTTAGCATCTACCCATGTCCCTCTAATCCTCATCTGTGAAAAGTCACCTACATGTACTCTCAGGAAACTCTATTCCTAAGTCCTACAACCAACCTAAAGTATGCTATGAGTCTCCTGCTAGGTCGAGTGTATAAACTAATGAGCTGTAGGGCTCACTGTCACCAATCTAGATCCAACTCTCAAGTGTCCCTATATAAGGAACTGGACCGCTCACTGGGTCATAGTTGACTCGGTCCTGAGTTAGTATCTCACTCTGTTCTATAAGAGAACAAGGATAGCTGCTATGACTCTACTGCATACTATGGCTCTGGTTATCTATACAACCACTAACTACCACTGAAAGGAGGTGAGAACACCTGTACATACACAGCGTGCCTCATATGATAACATACTCTGCATGGTCTGTAGAGCCTGCATCTGGTCTATGCCATGTGCTCTGGTCAATGTATACATCCAATCATCTGGGTAAACTGATAGTAACGCTGACATATACAAAGGGTGAGTGCAAATCCTCAGTGGAAGCTCTATGCGCCTGACATCTGTAGGTTATAGAAGGGGACTAAATCTTATGAAAATCTGGTCCCACTACTCAAGAACTCTCACTAGATAATATCTCATCCTCACAAGTAGTATCTGACGTCAAGTAAATGGGGAAGCCACTAGGCTAAGAAAAACCTGCTACATAGGTATGTCACTCTGATCTATGATAAGGTCAAGGTATGGTGTAAATGGCAAGGGAGCTAAAATCCCTATGTAGCGTACTAGGTGGCCAAAATATCGGTAGGTCTATGGACTTGTCTCTAAGATCACCACGATTTACTACACTACAGGTGATCAGTCTGTGGAACAGTCAATCAATGATGAATCTAAGAAACGGCTCATAAGTGGCCCTAGTTCAATTAGCTAATAGTAGGCACGTGTTTCTCGATACTGTACTAGTCACGCACTTCTAAACGGGCGGGGTTCAAATGACCCAAAGAACCACTGTCTCCCCTCAAGTCTACGGGACTCATAATAAGGTTCGACACGTGTCTCGTCCACTCTTCAGTAGTGTGTGACCTGTTGTCCTGTACCAATTTATAGTACTAATCTTGACCCACATGACTACTACCGCTATGGTAGACTCTCAAGTAAGGCTATCAATCAAGATGAAGCATACACTGGTATCGCTCTCTAGTCAGCATGACCTGTTCTGTTTGAAGTCCATGTCTACATCGCTCTCAAGCTGGGATGAAATCCTCATCGGAAGATCGGTCTGCAACATCTTCACCTTTGAGTTCCTCAAACCCGGAGAAGTGTGGAGGTTCACGGGCACTGCAAAAGAATTGTACCCGTGGTTTCAAAGGTACTGAAGGCGACTGCCTGAGAGTACTCGGCCTTCGTGCTCAAGGCCAGGAGTAACCTGGAAGCGTGCAGAGGGCGGAAAGGCAATGCAGGATTTGACGCGAGAAGCAATAGAGACATGGCCGAGGCATGAGAATCTGAAAGATAGGGGGCCGCTGTCGACCCGATGGCGACGGCTCCCGTATGTGCCCTGATGAGAGTTCTTGAGGAAGTATATGGTTTTGATTCAACAGGAGAGTTTGCTCTCCTGTGCCAGATTGATATTAGTTATTTTCCGGGCCGGTAACACTCGTTACTGACGGTTTTTCTATATATATGTAGGTGAGGAATGCGAGCGATGAAAGCTGTCGGGACTGCGGAGGAGCAGCACGGAACCGCGCACACATGTACCTGCCGCGTGTAATGTATAATAATGATGTGTTAATGCTACGTGAATGATAATTTGGATGTGTTTGTTTAGATAAATTGCTTGATATGAAATGAATGGATAAATGTGAATGAGTAGTGAGTTTGGAGTTTAGACTCGGCTCAGGTAAAAACGAATGAGATAATGATTGAATGTCACGGTAGATTATTATGTGTTATCGTATTTTTATAAAATAGTATATATTTTCTTTTGGTTTCGCATTTATTATTTTGCCTTATCTTTGCTTGTACATCATAGCATGCATGTAGGACTACGTTAGAACCCACGCATCCCATCCATGCATTTCATGTTTGCATCTCCATCTTGAGACACCGAGGGTAGATCCGGGTCGGCTTAACCGAACCCAGTAGATTAGCGAACGGTTCGGTCGCCGGTGACATTTCCGGGTCGGTTCACGGGTGAGCCGAAACGGGGTGTTACAATAATGGTATCAGAGCTAACCCTTGGTTGATTAAGATGGTAGATGCGTTACAGGTTACATGTGTGCCGAAGCTGCTCCGAGCTGTTCCGACAGGTATTTTTCTGTTTTAATGTTTTTGATTGTAGATTTCCTTACAAATCGGTAGTGTGACAGGCGAGTAGACTAGAGCAGGAACTACTAGCAGGATGGTGACACAGACCCGCCGGACACAGATCAGGACCCCATCGCCTCCAGTAGCCAGACAGGACAGTCCTAGCCCTGTTCACAGTGACGCCGCCTCCAGTCAACCTAGGACTGCCATGCCACCAGTAGAGGTCAGTGTGCCAGTTTCAGCTAGCCGACGTGGTGAGAGCCATCGTCAAGACAGTCGCCGCGACCGAGATAGTCGTCGAGACCGAGATAGTCGTCGAGACCGAGATAGTCGCCGGGACCGAGACAGTGGTCGTGATAGTTACTGCACCAGAAGTAGTCGACAGGAGAGAGACGCAGCGATCACCAGGTTGGCGGAAGTTCAGATACAAATGCTACACAGTCAGGAAGAATTTAGGAGACAAATGCAGCAAGACCAACAGGAATGCAGGAGAGAGCTCAGACAGATAGCCCTTCCTCACTAACCCTCTAGCTCCGCGAAAGATCCGGCGGACTCTAGTGAATCCGATTTTTTGACAAGTTCTGGGGGTTTTCCGGGTGCTTTAGTGGTTTTCCAGCACTTCTCCGGCGCGGCAATCGCCGGCGGAGTTTATTAGCTAGATAGGGGTCATATTGGGTGCTATTGGAAGCGACTCGGCGAGCCCGACGTGTCTACGATATCAACATGGTCGGCGGAGGCGGAGGCTCACCGAAAATGGCAAAAATAGGGCCGGCGGCGATGGGTAGCTAGATCCGGCCAGCCTGGGCGGCGATGGCCTCCACTCCGGTCGGGGAAGGTCACTGGGTGGTCGAGTGTGTCAAGGCCACAGCTGGATCGCGGCAGCGACAGTCGCCGGTATCACGATTGGCGACGGAAGTGCGGTGCAAAGGCGCAGCTTCCTCATGTCGCGGCGGCTAGATGGTGGCCGGGCCTGGTTGGGGCGGCACGGCGACGCCATGGCCGGGCTAGGTGGTGACGCCCGGTGGCCAGGTCGTGTCGGCGACGGCAACGCTAGCGCGCATGGGGGAGGCATCGGTAAGGGTTTTGGGAAGAAGATGTTGGGAGGGGAGAAAATAACTGGTTGGCAATTTCGTAAATAAGACTTGACTCATCTCCGGCTCGAGTCAAATATAATAACTAAGTCGTATTAAATCCTAAAAAAATTCATAAAAATCGGGGAAAATCCCGTAAAATCAAATAAACACCAAAACAACGTAATGATATGCTCTAAAACTATCAACCCACCCAAATTGCCCGTAGGCATCCTAACGCGGTAACGGCCTAAAACTAATTGTACAATCTACTATATATAAAAAGAAAAAATAACTGGCATACTCTCATATATTCTGATAACTCATTTTGTTCTACTATGTTCATGACGTTATCATCATATGCTTGGGTACGCATGACCCTCATAGCTCATATACGCGACTGGCATCGGCTCAGTACACGTGTTCTGAATCTAACTCGACTTGAAACTAACAGTCGAACTGACCGGTTCTGAATATAAAATCCTAATTAGAATTGTGGGTTTTATAGCCTTCAAGTTCAAATTTTCACAAGCTGAATTTGTCGTCAGCCGATGGATCCGCCGACGGCGACAGCAGTGGTGGGGGAAGATGTCTTTGTTGGGTTCGAGCATCAAGGGGAGGGAGTATGAAGACCCCACCACCCCACCACATGCTGGAGCATCACCTAGTCCCGTGCGCTGCTTTGGTTTGCCATCTTGCTCGAGAAGGGGCCAGAGGAGGTGCAGAAGTGCTTGGCCATGGCACTAATGGAGAATAAGAACGCCGACCTCCAGCGCTCCACCTGCAAGCCCAGGTGGTTGACCAGTTCCTAATATCGTCATGAAGGCCGACTCTGACCTCTTCAATTTTTATTTCTAGTCCGCTGGATAAAAAATCCAACGGCGGGGAAAAAAGTGGTATATGGAGAGAGAGTTTGATTTGCTGGCTTTTTATTGTGAGGAATCTTAGTGTCACTTGCTGCTGATATAAGAATATTAGTAATTTTCAAATTTGGCTACCAATTTAAATCATATGATTGTAATTTTTGTTCATATGACCAAAAATACCCTCACCATCTAAGTGTCATTGTGATCAAATTGTTGATATTAGAATCAGCTTATATAAATAAAAGTATTAGCTGCAGCTGATAGTAATTATTCTCTTATATTGTTGTCTTTTTTTGGTCAAAATGAACACATATAATTGTCAAAAGAATATTGGGCTCATTAAATTTGCAATGTTCTTGTTCTTGTATATATCTTATTTACGATATAAGTATATATAAAGCTCAGTAAATTGCCAAGCAAATATTGTGATTACATCAATAATAGTGTTCTGGGTACCATTTTCAAGCCCAAGCACAAACAGCTTTAGCCCATTTGGGCTTTGATGTGTGAGGGGCCCAAAGTGGGGTGAATTACACAATAATGTAAACATGAGCTTAGGTTTTCCTAGTTATTTTTAAATAGGATTAACTCATCTAACATGAAAAATTTTCAATCCTCGATTCTATAGACAAAAAAAGTCATAAAATTAGAAAACAAAACTATCTATTTATTGTTGGATCATCAAAAAGAATACCACTCCCGCATTTATTAATGAAATAATCTATCAACTTTTGTGTGTCTCCTATCGATGATACGTTCACATTTCCATCCAAAGAAACTAAAATGTCAAGATTTTAGTTGTTATGAGATTGAATTGAGACGAGTTATTATGAACTTAAGCAGCAATATGAATATGTACCTCATTCAGAGAGTTTTCTACGGTTGTCATCGTGCGGTGGAGTTCAAGCGTTGTCTTCAATCTGGGACTTTCCGGGTCGTCATCATGCATGGATCAATCAATAAAATGGCAGGGTTTAATTATGTCATTGATTTAGAAGTGAAAATATTTATGGGTACAATGTGAAAATATTTATGAGACACGATGAAGATGATTGTGAAACGAAAAGAAAAGATGAATTAAGAAAAGCTATTTAGATTATTTGTTACCACAGATAGCGATAGTCCTCAATGACATGGTGGAAGCTGTTGATGTAGCAGCGACGCCCCTTGGACCGGCCGTGGCCTTCAATATCCATGCCGATCACGGCGTAGCCTACTTCCGCCAATCTCACCCCAAGTTCTGCCATTTCCCACTGCCGCTCGTTAATGCTTGTTCAGACTATTTTCTTTTCTTTTGCCACTATTTGGCCTTAACATTGTTTTTTTACTGATGAAACTCTATAATCTTAAGAATGTTCATTTACTAATGCTCCGGTCTCAAGCCTGACAAGCTGGTTGGCGTTGAGGAGGCATACAATCGTTAAAATATTTTTATTTATAATCACATGAATTTCAGTTTAGAAGATAAGTGTCCATGACACTTCTATCGTCCTAGGGAAAGAAGAAGAGTACGGGGTCCAAAATCATGTTACAAAACAAAATCATTGAACAGTAGCACTTGGCTAATGAAAGCCTACGGGTTCGTTTATTTATCAAATAAAAGCTGATAATAAGGTACTAACTTGCAAGCAAAAATATAAGGTAATACATCTGACTTCTTAACAAATTGGCATAGGTACAACTTAACTGACTAACAATAACTTTCCTGAAAATGCTGTAATAAGAATTGTGACAGACAAGGAGCAAATTAATTAAATCATCAAAGAATAAAAATGATGGAAGTTGGAACACAAAAGATAAGACAGAGAAGGGGTTGAATTGTGCACAATCGCAGTGGAAAACCAGGGCTTTCTTGCTTGTTCTCGGAAGCCACCGGCATGGAAACAATGATACACCTCTGGAGTTCTTCGCGTATTCCTACCGTTTCCAACCCAGATAATAAAACTACATACCTTGTACACAATGTCAAGTAAAATATCGGTGTGCGAAAAAAGCCAATTACTTACGCCTACCTCTTGATAGTTCAGAGCCATTTTCTTCCCCTGGAAATCAGACATGACCTGATCAGAAAATTGAAAGGGACAATGTTGTATTGGAGAGATGGAGACGGCGAGAATCCGACAGACTAAAACAACGAAGACAAGAATATGTCAACCGATGCAAACCAAAGAGGAGCTCAATCTAGCCATCTATTACTTCGTACGGTGCTCGTCACCTCGTTTTTTGTTGGTGATTGTCTGCATGAAAATGATCCAGAAGGGGGAAGTAATTGCAAGTTATAACAAGGTATGAACAACTTTGGAGCTCGTCGAAGTTTTCAACTATTTCTAGTGAGCGTATCCATAGCTTGGTAAACAAATGTGCTTGACACTAATTTTCTAGTTTACATATTCAAGTAAACTACCAAATGCTTTTTTCAATTAATTCAAAAAGTAAATATCTTCGTCAATAACTACTCAAGATGCATGCGCTCATAAAACATCAATTAGACGCCAATATGAAGATTAAAAAAGAAGAAGAATATCCTCTTAATTTGGAGGTCAGCTCGGGTGAATGTTGGAAATGAATGAAAAGAAGATAAAAAACATCAATTTGGCACCAATGTGAAGTTAAAAAGAAAATTGTTTAACTTTTAAATAGGAGGCGAGCTCAAAATGGATGAATATCACTGGTAGAAAAAAACATATCACTGATCGCATTTGCAGTTGCTAAATACCCCAAATCCGGTCTCTAATAATATTTGCAACTGGAGCTGGACGATACGGTTCCAGAAAACGGAGTTGGTAATGATTTATAATGGATTTAAACTTGATTGTACTAACTAAAATTTATCATTAAACATGTCCTAAAATATATCATTGATCTAATTTCATGAATATTTCAATATATTAATCATGCAAGTATTAATTTAAACTTATTAAAGAATAATTCAAATCAACAAAATTTAAATATAAATTCATTAAACACAAATATATAATATAATCAATATAACCAATTTAAATTTACAAAGAATACACAAATATTATTTCAAAAAATAATACAATTGTATTCATCACAATTACATTAAAAAAATCAAACTCTAATTATGACATTTATCATCCGCATCAATTTAAATTAAATAAAACAAAAATGCCTGATTCTCATTGGCAACATCATGTCTCGGCGCCAAGGAGGATGAAGTTGTGGCGGTTGCGTGACATGGCGGTGGCGCATCAAACAACAACGGTGCGGGACACGACCACAACCACTCACGCCGGCTGCGTGGTAGGGCAGTGATGGCAAGGCATGGCAACGAAGGTGAGACAGGATGACGATGGGACAGTTGCCGGCGATGCTAGGGTAGGGCTCGGTCGACTTTTGGGGCTTCCACGCCCAAATTTTTTTAAAGATGTTGAAGCTTTGCGACCGGCATGCAATCGCAACCCAGTTACTAAATGTTTGTTAAAACAATTATTTGCAACCACATAAGTAACCAAGAAATGATTTCAAGTATTTTTAAAAGCAACCGGAAACACGGTCATGAATAAACCATTAGCGATCGGCATCAACGACGGGTCTTAATGATTTTAAATGTCGGTCACTAAGTCTATCGCTAAGCGGTCACCGGCAAATAATTTTTTGACCACTCACGTGGTTGTAACACAATCACAAAATTTTCTCCTTTCAATCGAGTCGTTAGCGAGTCGCAAAACAACTACCGAAAAATCTAGTTGCAAATTGCTGTCGTTGATGGGCGTTTTTCTATGTGTGTGGAAATAAATGAAAAGAAGAATACAATATTTAGAGTTATACTTTACTCCCATCTGCGTAAATATTTTTGTTAATAACAAAACCTATTGAACCATCAATTGGCTGTAAATATTTTTGTACTTTGTAAAATTCATACTTACGTAAAATATAGAAAAAATACAATTGTGTGGATTACAATACCATCCAGTGTGTCTATTTGCAAAAAAATTTAATTACGTAAATAAATGGGCCTCTATTGATTAAAGTGCGTTTAAAATAATATTTAAAAAATCAATTAAGCATATTATAATTATTTTTATCGACGTCATTATATAAAAATTGCATTTAAAAAATTACACTATTTAAAATTATGAAAATCACAATATAATAATTTTTTAATTAGATTGTTCGATTATCTTATATTTCATGTATCGTACTCATCACATCATTTCCAATTTGACAGAGTTTTCACTAGTAACTATTACCTTTCACCTTAGTTCAAAACATTGTTAATATTTTGCTTCTCACACCCTCCCAATTTAGCAATAACTTCATCTATTTGACTTTAAATAAATTATTCCACTTATTCGTTCGTATTTTATTAAGTTGTCATTGTTCTAATCACTAAAATTAAAAAACAATTATTTCTTTTATCCTTTTTTTAATAAATAAATATTTCCTTTTGTGTTGTACTTCATATTTCTTTTTGCTTCATGTTAAATCTAAGAGGGTTTTAATAATTAAGAGATACCTATCTAAACTAAATTTACTTTACAAACGTTATTAAATTGAAATATAAAATCATTTATATTATATTTATATATTTGTTTTGCTGTGACGCTTTTATCTCAATTTATTAAAACAAACGGTCGGTATTTTTTAGCATGTATCTGATTGTCAATTTGATCATAGTTATGCTTGGTGTATGCATTTTTCGATTTGTGTTATTACCTTATGTTTACCATTTTGGTGATAAAGTCAGGAATTTTCTTGAAGTCCTAATGTGATATAACCCTTGTTATGGTTTACTAAGGGTAAGGGTGCTAGATTTTTAGTCATTGTTGAGATTAGCATCGAATAGTATAGTACAGATATGTACTTGATGTTTTGTTTATTTCATGGAGCTTATATTGTTAGTATAAAGTTCTTGTTGTTCGTGATTTATTATTAAGTACTACTGGCTAAATCACTTAATTGTGTGATTTCTCATGATTAATAATTAGTAGGATGAGGATAGAATTGCAGTCATGTTTTTGTTGTTGTCAATGTTAGGATTTTAGTACCAGATATGTTTCATGATTTTTACTTGCTGAATATTGGTATGGTTACTTTCTCTTATTTAGCATGATTAGCGGTTAACTACTTCCATGCTTTTATGGCTGAGTTAACATGTATGACAGGTGTAGATCTGTAGATGATTAGTTATGGTTGCCTGTGTAAAATGTTCATAGTTAACATGGTCTTCTTTAATTTGTTACTGGGCTATGATTGGAGGGTTATGATCGTCATGTTGAGAAATATTAGAAAGCTGTTTATGCACTAATTAAGAGTAATATGCATATATGAGATTACTTGCGTGTATGAGTTTGTCCGATTTTGTAATTCATGTATCTGTACTATTTCCGTGATTGCTTGTGTTACCTGTTATTTATCCGAGCTCTCTCTCTCTCTCTTTCTCTCAGGTGGGACTTACCAGGTGTTTTGTAGGTATAAAGCCATGAATTAGATGTTAGATGCGTGAGAGCTTAGGCCAGGTCTATTAGGATTTTCTCGGCCTTGAGTATTATACTTTATTCTAGATTTATTTTTGGTGTCTGATGAATAAAGTGTTTCTTATTAGATTTTATTTAGTTCGGGTTATTGAATTGATTTTTTGATAAAAAATTAATAACATTTGACGATGAGATTTTTTAAATTAATTTTTAAAAGTTAGCTCAATCGCAAATTGCCCTACACTTATCTATAAAGTTCCCTACCTAAGTGATATATATATATATATATGGAAAAAAATTACTGTATTAGAGTACAGCTAAGTTGGCTGTGATAGAAGTTATTTACAGCCCTTAGATGATGATCCGACGGTTCAAATTCAATCCCACAAAAAAAACACTGTTTCTCCTCCCCACCCTCCCTTTCTCCGTTCCAGCGTCCACCAGGGAAGGTCGCCGTCGCCGGCGGAGTCTTCGTCGGCCTCATCAAGGGCGCCGACATCGTGTTCCAGCCCTTCATCCCCCTCGTCCCCGTCGAGGTTGGTGGTAATGCTAGCCGATTCGCCCGGAACCGCCGTGCTCTGCCTACCGCGACGCCCAGCACCGCCCCTGCTCTGCCTACCGCGACGCCCGGCACCGCCCCTGCTCTGCCTACCGCGACGCCCTGCCAAGTTCACATTTTTCCTTCGTCGACCACATTGCTGATGTCCGCAAATCCGTCGCCTACGCCGGCCATTGATCACGAATTCGCCGAGGCAGTTGTCGTGAGGGCGGCCAATCCGAGCAATTCGTGAGGGCGGTTGACGGCGGGAGCTGGCGGCCGGGGAACGAAAACGGCAGGGACAGGGGAAGGAATGGAGGCGATGGCGAGGCGGCGACGGCACTGGCCGGTCGGCGGGCGGCAAAGACGGGCGAAAACAGATCGATTGCGCGGCAGAGCAGGGGAGAACGAAATGGGAGGGGTAGTTTCGTAATAAAAAGTTTACTCGCTACCGACTCGAGTCAATATTATAAAATAAATTAAAAAAATATTAAAAAATACAGTAAATACCATAAAATAAAATAATTTCGTAATAAAAACTTATGGTATTTTAATTTATTTTTTAATATTTTTGGGATTTATTTCGTAATATTGATTCGAGTCGGGAGCGAGTAAAGTTTTTATTACAAAATTACCCCTCTCAAAAATTATGAACAAAATAGGGTAAAATACCATAAAATAAAATAATCCATTAGAATTTGATTATATTGTGTTATGATATTTTCCTGTATTTTTTTATGTTTTTTGGGATTTATTTTGTAATATTTACTCGAGTCGGGACCGAGTCAAATTTTTATTACAAAACTACCACTCTCAAAAATTATGAACAAAATATGGTAAAATAACATAAAATAAAATAATCCATTAGAATTTGATTATTTTGTGTTATGATATTTTCCTGTATGTTTTTATGATTTTTGGGATTTATTTTGTAATATTTACTCGAGTCGGGACCGAGTCAAATTTTTCTTACAAAACTACCACTCTCGAAAATTATGAACAAAATAGGGTAAAATACCATAAAATAAAATAATCCATTAGAATTTGATTATGTTGTGTTATGATATTTTCCTGTATTTTTTTATGTTTTTTGGGATTTATTTCGTAATATTGACTCGTGTCGGGAGCGAGTAAAGTTTTTATTACAAAATTACCCCTGCCTATTTCCTTCCCAACTCGTGTCAATATTACGAAATAAATCTTAAAAAATATGAAAAATATGATGAAATACATCCTGACTCGATCCCGACAGGGGTAGTTTTGTAGTAAAAATTTTACTCGATCCCGACTCGAGTCAATATGATGAAATACACACTAAAAAATATAAAAAATATTATAAAAGGCCAAAAAATAAAATAATCAAGTTATAATTGATTTTTTAGTTTTTATGGTATTTTAATTTATTTTTTCATATTTTTCGACATGTATTTTGTAATATTGACTTGAGTCGGGAGCGAATCAAGTTTTTATTACGAAACTACCCCCCGCACCTAAACTCCTTCTCCCCCGCCCCTCTGTTTCCCGCTTCGTCCGTTCCCGCTTCATCTGTTTCCCCCGCCATCGCCAGCGACGGTCCGCCAAGCCCACCGCGCAGTCCACCCCCTCCTCCCTCCGCCGCCACGTCCACTGTTGGCATCTCCTCCATCGACGCCTCCGACCCAGTCTATGTCATCTTAAGGTGCAGCTATTTATCGACGTCATTAAGCATATTATAATTATTTTTATCGACGTCATTACATAAAAATTGCATTAAAAATTACACTATTTAAAATTATGAAAATCACAATATAATAATTTTTTAATTAGATTGTTCGATTATCTTATATTTCATGTATCGTACTCATCACATCATTTCCAATTTGACAGAGTTTTCACTAGTAACTATTACCTTTCACCTTAGTTCAAAACATTGTTAATATTTTGCTTCTCACACCCTCCGAGTCTCGGGTTGCTGAAGAAAATATATACGCATACACCATGTTGTTGTGCAAATTATGGAATTTAGGTCATTGATTAGAGGAGTGTAAGAAAAAAAAGTCCACGAGCTATTTTGAGGTCCGCAAACCCCCCTGTATTATGTGATTTATTTTGATGTGTGATTGACTACTTGTGGTATTTTTATCATTAGTATTAGTAGGTCGTTTGGTCATATGCTTTTGTTGTAAGGGAGACGGTACCGTATTTTGTTGAGTTTGAGTGAGCCTTGTACATATAAGTTTACACTTCTATTCACACACCACTTAGATGTTTTAATAATAATAATCATTTGTATGGTCTTACTATTTTATAAACTGTAAGACCCAATTAGTAAATAATATTTCACGGCCTATTAAATGTCTACAATGACAATTCAGAAAATTTATCAATTAATAAGTGTTCTCACTTATACACATTTTAATGCTCATTGGGTCTTACTGCAAATGAAAGTTGTAAGACCATACAACATATTATAATGCTTGTTTTAATATGTATTTGTGCAGTGTGTATTTGTTGTTTGATAGTATAATTTTTGGCATGAGTATTTATACGTGCATTAGATCGCCTAGTTTGGTTCCACATCTATAGCCTACTGTGTTAATAGATTAAGTATTTATTTTGGGCATAATGTTATGTCTCTGGTTTGGTTTGGATTTAAACAGAATTTGAGGTATTACATATACTTCTTAAATAAATTATAATTTTTATTCAAAACAATTTAGCGTAATTTTTAACAAAATTAATAACTATATCTACGATATATTTATAATATTCTAAAATGGATTTTTTAACATAGCCACTCACATAGCGCGAGTTATTTAACTAGTTTTTAATGTGGGTGGATCAAGAAATTCATAGTGCAGCGCCCAAATTAATAATATTGGTGCATACCAAATCATTCATTCAGGCAAAAAACAAAAAACAAAAAGCAAAAAAACAAGAAAAAAACAAACACGCACACACACTTCTAGATTGCCCAAACATATATTGCCCTGCTTGAAATTTATTACTTCCTATTGAGAACAAGCAAGAAACTTGTCACGGCAGTTCCTCCCTCGGCAAAGTCCCCTGCCACCAATTGCACCAGCTTGCCATACCCATCTTCAATGGTGCCCATCTCCAAATTGGTGAACAAACAATGGCTGTTAAAAAATCTTATTTTCTTTACTTCCTATAACACCTCTCAGCTTTGACTCAAATATCTCTCCCAGTCACCTCTTTACCGTCAGAGTCCTGTATCAACATGTATGAATCGGATATCCAATATTCGAAAATTCTATTTATATCCAAAAATATTTCGGATCGAGTTGGGACTTTTTAGATATTTAATATGTCTAAAATAATATAAATTGAATATGGGTTTTAGGTGATCCAATCCAAATAAATGATATTTTTATAAAATTATATTTTAAAATATTAAAAATAATATCTTCATTATTGTTTCCTCTATTTTTATATTAAACTTTTTATTATTTGTATTATTTTATTCAATCATATCCAATAGAGATCATATGGTGGTTTAATGCATTCTGATCACTTATAAATATGGTAAAGAAAATCGATAAAATTTTTAGATTCAAATTATATTCGGCTTCAAATTTTCGGATTCAGATTGAATATTGCACCAACAATGGTCAACTACTAGTCCTCTCGGATTACAAGGTTGGTTGAATAACGAGGGTAATTTTGTTTATGTCATAGAAAGATGTAGCCATGTGATATATATAAATGACTAGATTTATATATTCCTAATATTATTATATTAGTTGTTGCTGATATTAAGTAATGTTTAGAGGTTACAATTATTAAAAGAGTTTTGTTCAAGCATTTTATTTTTAAAATAAATCAATTATTATTTTTACTTTGTAATATTTTGTAAAAAAATTTAAAGAGTACTTTAACTACTTTCTTTTGCTAAGAATATTGTCAAACACGTTTTCAGCAGTTTTTCATTACAGTTTTATATTTTTTCGATAAATAAATTTAAGATAACACAACAAAGTACACCACTGCATTCAATTAAATGCATTTTTTTGACTGTTCTAAGTATAATTTTATATTTTTTTGATAAAGAAACTCAAAGCAGCACACACAATGTAAACATTCGATTAGGAGGTGGCTACCAAATTGTGATTTAATGGAGCAAGTGTATGCCCGACGTGACACCGACCACAATTGCCGATCAACCAAAACCAAGACTTTGGCAAAGCTACATTTGGCATTGACATGTTAAACAAACGTCAAAGTCATACCCCTTCAGGACTAAATACATTGATCTTCAATTCACAACGTGAAGACGTGATCACCATTTTGAAGAGCTTAGATCGATCTTAAAAGCTTCACAACAAAGGAGGAAGAAGAAGAAGAGCCATCTCCCATAGCCCAAATGGGCGTCTCCCTAGCAAGAAAGAGAGCCACCAAGCAGGCCAGCACGCCGGCCATGGCCTCCACAGCCGCCGGACTCACCAACCTTCTTCTCCGGCGGCCCCTGCCCATTCCCCCCTTCTCCTACTGCTCATGCTCCTTGTCTGTTGGTGCACCTCCACCTTCTTCTCTGTTTCCTTCTTCCATGTCTGCATCTCCTCAAGAAAGCTCAACCTGTACTGTCTCTCCGCCGGCACCCGGCCGGACTTCCACCAACTCCATGCCCACAATATCACCGGCGGCAACTCCGATCGCCACAACGTCGACAATGTTCACGATCAAACAAACATGAACAGAACGCACATTGGAGAGGATGAGCAGGGCCATGATCAAAGGGATGAGGTGCAGGAGGAGAAAGAATCTGCAACGCACGCGTTGAAAGAGCTGGTGATGTCACTTCGAGCTACTTCAAAACCAGCCAACCGGAATGGATCGATCAGGACTTGCGAGGGAAGGGGAGTATTTGTGTATGAATTGCCCGCCAAGTTTAACAAAGAGTTGTTGCATCAATGTGAGGACTTGGTTGAAAATATGTGTCAGTTCTTCGACAATAACGGTACGGGGAGTCCAATTCCAGAGCTGGGGTTGAGATGGTTCAATACCCATCTATACTCTCTGGAACCAATCTTCCATTCAAGAGCTCTGAAGCATCCATGCAGAGTATACAAACCAGAGGATGCCAAGCTCTTTTTTGTCCCATTCTATGGTGGAATTGACATCTTAAGATGGCACTTCAAGAATGTCTCCAACGAAGTTAAAGATGGTCTTGGATTGGAGCTTCTCAATTGGCTAGAACCACAAGATTCATGGAGGAGGAATGCTGGCAAAGATCATGTGTTTGTTTTTGGGAAGATTTCATGGGATTTTAGAAGGCAGAATAACAGTTCATGGGGCAGCAACTTGCTTGAACGCGATCAAATGCAGAATCCAATCAAACTTCTTATTGAGAGAAAACCATGGCACCCCAACGACATAGGAGTTCCCCACCCGACCTTCTTCCACCCCAATTCCGACGCCGATATAGCCGGACATCAGTCGAAGCTCGCCGCCTCCGACCGCCGCCACCTCGTCGCCTTCGCCGGAGCCGACCGACCCGGGTCGTCGGCAAGCATCCGGTCGGCACTGATACAACAGTGCAAGTCCAGCAACGGGCACTGCAGGTTCCTTGACTGTCTTGCTACAGATTGTCGTCGTCGGCCGACACCCATCATCGAGCTGTTTTCGACATCGGAATTCTGCCTACAGCCTCCTGGTGATAGCCCGACGAGGAAATCGGTGTTTGATTCATTGGTTTCCGGTTGTATTCCGGTGCTGTTTGATCCATTCACTGCATACTATCAATACCCATGGCACTTGCCGGAGGATTACACCAAGTATTCGGTGTATATCGATCAAGAGTCGGTGAGGAGCAACAGTGTGCAGGTGGTGGAGATGCTTAGCAAGATCTCTGTGGAGAAGAGGGAGGAGATGAGGAGATTCATCATATACGAGTTGATGCCTGGTTTGGTGTATGGTGGTGCAGATGCTTCCTTTGAGAAGTTTGATGATGCATTTAGTGTGTCCATTAATAACTTGTTTGATTTGATCAAAGGTAGGGATGGATAGTTTTTGGTTTCATATTTCTTCTTCAAATTTTTGCTTGATTAGGTTGAATCACTAGATGTAGAATATTGGCCATCTCTTGAAGTTGTATTCTTTTAAGAGGTGAATTATGATATCATCATTTCATTTTCTTCAATGTTTTCATCATAAGGAAAAATTGCTTTTTACGACTATTTTTTGCATCATAGTGTCTCACTCGAGAAACAGGCTAGTAATAATAAATAAAGCATATAAAAGCAAAATTATTTTACTTAATTAGAACACAAAAATACACATGGCCGGAGCAGCAAATAGATATTATTGTCAACATATATACGAGCACAAGAGGTACTCCATTACTAAGGCTTATTTGCAGAATGAGGCCAGCACACGGCGAGGAGGCTTACAAGGGCGACGAGAATGAAGGACAGCCAAGTTGTCAAGAAGGAGAACATCACCCTTCTTCCATGAGAAAGCCACGGATTCCTCCTCCATTATTTTACCACAGTCCTCAAGGACTTGACTGGGCAAAGCAGTGCCATCTCCCAGCATTATATTGCTCCTATTGTTGCTACCTGCGTAGTGCTGCATGCTGTTGAACCATGTCTTATGCCCCCTGGTTTCATCAACTATGATTCCTCGTTTTGGTCCGATTATAGTCGCCACATCCCCATCTTCCTTCCACTCCAATCTTATTCCCAATTGTGTAGCCCTGCAAATTTTAAGGATCAGCCTAAGATATTATTACCGCACGATTTTGCCCCATTATTGAATTAGGGGTGGGATCTGCAAATCCTGATCGGTCATGCAGATGGGATCCAGCTCAAGCTCAGAGTTTTGTTGGATATGAGATGGGGTTAATCCGTATTAAATCTGATACCTAATTCCCAACCTTTTTTTTACTCCGGCTACAGCTACAAATGCTCCAAAATCATAATACTTCCTATTTGAAGGTTTTACAGTCGGGTTAGATACAGATCCGATTTGGGTTCAAGAAATTTGGATCCAGATAAAATATGGTAAAGCCATTAGCTACTCCTTTATAAGTTTAACTATCGAGGCTCCTAGATCAGTTTCAGCAGTATTCAACCCATATCTGATGATCAGAACCCTTTCTATTTGGATTTTTGACTTCTTTACAATTCACATGTTGGTTCAGTTAGGTTAAGCTTGAGCTAAACCGACCATAAAAGAGTTGAAGGTGTAAACAATATCGAATCAATCTTCCCTAGTCCTTAATCACAGAACATAAAACCGAAAATTTTAGATCTTTATGCAGAAGTTAAGGTTCACCAATTGATGATCCAATTTGGTTATAAAAGCAGTCACCAGACAAGTTAGATATGTTGGGTACGAGACAAAAGCAGAAAGCTCACCTTTCTTCGGCAACTCTCCTATCACTGGTCTGGAACGAGGACTGCCATCCACGACCAATTGGGGAAGATGGATCGTCCCCGCTCTTCAACTTCCCGTTGTAAAGCAAGCCATGCCTCTCGAGCTCGTCGACGAACCCCGGGTGCTTCTCCTTCATCTTCTCGTAAACACGACGGCTAAGAACGATCGGAGTCTCCCCTCCACTCAACGGCTCCACCTCGCAGAAGAAGAAACACTTGGACGGATACTCCTCAAACTGATCGTAACAATTAGCGCCATGAGCATCAATACTGTCAATCCAAACAAACAAAGAGAACCCAATACATGTAATACCAGAGCCATCTCTTGGTGGAAGTAGATCTTCTCCTCCGGTGGCGACTCGTTGGCGGTGTAAACTCGTCCGCCGACCTTGGTACGCAAGGCAGCGCCCATGTAGGGGAAGTCTTGGTAGCCGAAGGCCTCGACCAAGCGGTTGAAGTCGGAGGCGTTGGTGATGGGGAAGCCTCTCAACAGAACTGCGCCGCTGGTGCGGAGGAGGGACTCCAGCCATGCTTTGCTGCTGGGGTCGGCGACGGTCTGCTCCACGGTGGAGAGGTCCGGCGCCAGGCAAGGCCTCGGCCCGACGATGGCAGGGAAGAGAGCTCCTCCGACCGGTTTCTGTTCGGGGACGGTGATCTCGACGAACATCTCCGGGCAAGGTGTATGCGTCTTTGAGTCTTCTCCAAAAGCCATCGCCGCCGAGCTACTCCCAGTGTTCAACTCGGATGATTATAAGTCTGTTGGACATATTTTCCAAACCACTCCATTTATTCCACCCCCGAAAACATCCCAAGCTCCATCCCCGTCCTTCACTCCTACTAGTCTACGCCTCTTATTTTCCAAACCTTTTACACGTTTTTTTGGAATTTTTTTTTCCAAATCTTTATTTTAGAAAATAAATTACCTTGACTCCTACTAGTCCACGTTTTTTTTATTTTCAAATAAAAAAAATCTATCTTGGCTTTTTGTATAGTCGATAAAAATATATTTGTATATGTGTGGGAGTGAGTGAGAGGCAGCATAGACAGTTTATCATAGGTTGATAAAGTTGTAAAATCTAATTAGATGATGACGATTAAGCTTCTATTCATTGTTAAAATCATCTTATTCCTCTTATTATCGTGCTTCACTTCGATGTGAGACACGTCTGATTTGAACGTGAACACGAAGTAACAAACACGCGACTAATGAGCGGAAGTAGTTGGCAGGTTTTCTATATCACATGTTTTAGTTGTGGCAGTCTAGGAAGTGATGATCCATTTTGTTGTCATCTCACAGACAAAAATAAATTATATATATATATTATGAACTAGCATATAAGTCGGCATTATCTTTTTAAACGTAATAATAAGATCTTAATTATAGCTAGTGGTTTTTAGCTGGTTAACGGGTAATATTTTCTTCATAAAATGGTTTCAATTGGTATCTTCCTGTGGTAAAATCATTCTATTAGATCTACCAAGAAGTACTCTGTTTGACAAGTTCATTAGTTTAAATGGATAGAGATATCAAGACAAGTTTGTGCACCATTTATTGGATTAACAGGAACTATCTGTTTACTAAACTTTAACTATAACTGCACAGACATTTGTAATATGGTAGGAGGTCATAAAAAGTAAAGAAGCTAAAATCAGTAGACAGAACACTAAGAAACAGAGTAAGATCTCTGAAACGATCTCCGAGAGTTCAAAAACTCAATGCACTCTTCAACCGCCTGCGTCCGGTGAGCATCCACCGATGCCTCAAATGGCCGACACACAAATGGGTCGGAGCAATACTTGGGCGACACCTTCCTCCCGGACGAAGCTCGACGGAATGCCCGCGCAACCTTCCCACTAATTGAGTGAAGCAATTCCACCATTGACGACCCTTCCTTTCTACCTCTCATAGTGGCCATTCTTGGGCTGGAACATACTCTTTTGCTCCTCTGCCTGACCAAGCTGGGAGATGTGACATAGTAAGCCATTGACATTGTTAAAACTTAGGAATATGAAAGAGAAGATGGCACGGTAATGCTGTTTGCAAAGAAGGAAGATGATGGTGGTGTTTTTATAGGGGTGGGGCTAATCCATTGCGTGCAAGTATGAATGCTTGCTTTTTCTGCTTTGGTTTAGTTTGATAGCAAGTCAAGGCCGGCCAACAGCTTTAGACTATGACTGAGCAAAAGGAGTGTTCTGCAAGTTGGACCATTTTGTAGCTCCAGCCTATACATGCCAAATGAGATGCGTGCTCCACGAGGAACATTTGAGCTCGGTGAACCAAGATGGGGTTTGTTGCTTGTTTCTTTAGCAACAAAAGATGATCGAGATGTTGATTCATTGAAGGGAGTGAAGAAAGAAAGAGGTGGAGATTGGAAGAGGAAATATTTGCTCCACTCAAAGCTGCTGCTTTTGAGGTGGGAACAAGCAGACTTTGGAACTTTGGTGTTCTTTTTCAGATGTTTTGTTCCCCGTAAGGATGAAAGATGGACCAAGGAATGACGGGAGAGTAAGAGGGGACAAAAGAGGCTATGACTGTGGAATGCCAAAGATTTCGTCTGAAGATAGAGAGTTCATTCTTTTGCTTTTCCCCCACTTTGGTTGAAAGGGGCTTCAATGCGTTGAACAGACTTGTGTATGAAGTCCTTGCATTGAAGTGATTAGCTCCCATGAATTTCATTGGGCCATTGCCGTCTTCATTGTAAGATTATGAAATTCTTAGCACATATTCGAGTTGAATTTAGTTTCTTATTTACATGATGAGGTTCTTTCCTTACGTTTTGTGTTGATTGTCACAAATACTTTGGATATTGTTTAAACATAAATATTTGTAATGTTTACGTAAACATGAGATCAGTAACCGGGAAATTAATTGTGCTGCTGCTTGCAGTTTACTTGTGTATAATAAATTCAAAAACCATATGTACATGATCTATAATTCATATAGCCTACATGAATTATAATTCTTATTTAGAATCCATTCAATAGGTCCTACTATTTAAAATCTACAGGGTGCATGCCCCTCCGGCATGGCAGTTATATTTATTAGTTTAAAAATTAAATTTTCAATAGATTTTAAATAGCTGATCCCAGTGGACTTTAAGTTTTTTAAGAAAAATTGAATATTATTTTAATATACCTTTTTATAGTAATGATATCAAACTTAATATTTACTATCCAGTTATATACTTTTAATTTTCCAAACAAAAATATATGAAAAATTTTAATTAATATAATAATTTCTTCGGCTTCATTTTTTTGCTTTTGCATTTGCCACGCATTTATAAATCTTATTTCTTGTTATGTTATGATGGAAATAAACATAGAGTATAACTCTATTTATGCTGGAATCATATTTTATACCTATACATTATATGATTTTTTTGAAAAAAATTACAAATTATTATATTATAGTTAGGTACCTGGCTTGTGATTTTTACTTACTAATTATAAACTTATAGCCATTAATTTAACTGAAGAAATTAATGCATGGCCTAACTGCCTAATATTATTTCTAAATGTAACAATTGTTCTTATACTGGAAACTAATTTAGCTAATTATTGTTGAAGTTTAATTTTAAAATAATTGTATTAATGTAAAATTGATATTTTATTTAAGTTACTTTTGCATATTTAGAATTATTATTTGGGTTTAATGGATGACCTAATTCATGATGATTAATATCTAAATATAGTAATTATATTTTAAAATTAAGTATAATTAGTGGTTTAGTTACTATTTTAGATGTTTTGCTTTTTTTTATTATCATTGAAGGGTCCATAGAAAGCAATCCTACTTAACATATAAATATTAATATTAATTATTATTAGCATTTACTTGGCTTTAGATTCCTATTTTCCTATAATTTTTAATTAATAATTTTTGTTGTTCGATAGAATATATTAATAGATGACCTAATCGATTAATGACCATAAATATAAATATTAATTTGTTATTGGCATCTACTTGGCTTGAGATTTTTATTCATTTACAATTTTCAATTATTAATGTTAGTTATTCAAAAGAAGAAATTAATGGATAACCTAATTGATCATTAATTTTCTAATTTAATGATTGTTCTTACAATTAAATACTAATTATGATAATTGTCTTAAATTTTAAAAGCCAAATCAGGCTACAACCCTACTCAAGTTAGTCAATTATTGTTTGAGTTATTTATGAAACAATCATATTGATGTAAACATTAATAATCTATTAAGTTATTTTTTGTATAACATAAAATATTAATATTAATATTAAAGCATCTACTTGGTTTGAGATTTTTATTTAATAATATTTTTTAAAATAATTGATATTTTATTAAATTAATTTTTATTTTAAAAATTATTATATGAGTTCAATGGATGACCTAATATATATATATATATATATATATATATATATAGTATATGTAATATTTACAATGTAAAAGAATCATTAATATTGGATAAATAAGTAAAATAGTACTTACAGAACTCTAAACAGGTAAAACCCCAGAAAATTAGATAATTACATATATTTCATTTTTAAAAATAAAATATTTAAAAATTATTCATTAATGTTAACATCAAACTTTGAATTAAATCTCCTGCCTACTAAAAAAAATCAAAAGGAGAAAAAATTAATAAATTGAAAGGAACATATTTGTCATTTCTATTTTTTCATGTAACTTTACCTTAAGTTGTTATTTTGAATCTTTGACAAGGGATGTATAATTTGGGGAGTATCAACCTCTTATGACTATACATATTTATTTAATTAATTCAGATCGGAGCGGCCCCACATGCAAGCCTCCCGGCGATCTACCAACGTATCTTCGATGCGTGGGGACTGGCGAGGTGTAACCAAGTACCGTGACCCTGACACAATTCATGTCGGAGAAAATCTATGGAACCAATTTGATTGGTATTTAGTTAGTAGTTACTCGTCCCGGTTGGCAACCCCTCCAATCTCTCTCAATCACCCAGAAACAATTCTCTCCGGAGACTCACCCATGTCCGAAATCCAAGCTACCAATTATTACCAGTAAAAACAGTTACAACAAGTTCACAAAGCATATCCCCTGGGGATTCTCGCATTTGGAACTTACAAGTCTGGTGAAGAAGAAGCAAAACGAATATCCAAAGAACCACTTATTCTTCTTCTTCTTATTCTTTCTAACCATCCAACTAGATTCTAACCAACCTTTACATCTTCAACCATGGTTTCCTTGGCTATAACTCCTCCCCATCTCTCTCTTCCGACCACTTTTCGTTCTCCTTCTTCGTCCTCCTCAACCGGTTGTTCTTGTTCTTGTTCTCGTTCTGCTGCTTTGCCGGTTGTGTTGTCCGTTGGGTTGATAGGGAAGGGGAAGGGGGGCTTGTGGGTGGGAGGTTGGGGAGGGTGAGGGTTGCGGAGGGTGTGAGGAGGATGAGGATTGAAGGGAGCAATGGGGATAAAGTTGCTGCGCCGTTGTTGGATGAGGTGGTGGTGGAGGCTTCTCCCAAGCCTCGTCGGATTGCACTCTTTGTTGAACCTTCCCCTTTTGCGTGAGTTTTTGCTTCTGCTTTTTCTTGTCTCTGTTGATGCTCGAATGTTGTGCTGGTTCAATTACAAGTATTTTGAATTCGTTTCATTCTCTTTTTTGGTTGTATGCACTTGTGTGTTTGCACAATAACAATTGGCTGTGCAGTACAATTGACTTGCCTGTGACTGTGTTGATCTTGTGAATTGCCTTTTTTTTCCCGGTCGACCATATACTGAGCCGATCCCCAAGTGTTTGTTGAAATGCAATTTACTTTCAACATGGACGATACGGACGAGGCAATCCATGGTTTTATTTTTTAAAGTATTCATTTTCATAGTTAACATGTATTTTGGTTATTATTTTTCTGCTTCAGTCATATGCATCGGCTGTATTTTGATTATTTACTCTTTGGTTTGATGCCATGAATGTGCTTCTAGTTGGCTCAACGCTATTATTGCAACTGCCCTTGCCTTTCTGCGTTTGCATTTCTTCTATCTCTTTTGTTATGCAAATAGTCCTGTTCTTGCCTTAATGCAGCTCACCTCTGACGTAGACTTCTGAATCAGTTACATGTGCTAGAAAATCCATATAATTGACGTGTTCTGCTTCCACCAATTGTTCATCTGCCTCTATTTTTATGTAATAAATCGTATTGATGAAAAATGAATGTCCATTACTCAATATTGGCTTGTATGGAAACTGACCTGTAAATACAGCTTGCATGCATTATGCAATCTTATCTATCAGAATGGGAAAATGTTACATTGTGGCATGTTTCCAGTCAATTACATTGCTTGGCCTGTAAAAATTTGCAACTGTTGTTTCCTTAATGCCCTCTGTTTATAGGTATAGAGATTAAGAAATCATGCCAAATAGGAGCGTGCACACCATTATATTTGGATTCTGATGCATAATTATCTACCTCATGTGACTCTTTTAGCTGTTTGTTTTATAGGTATATCTCCGGATACAAAAATAGATTTCAGAACTTTATCAGATACCTGCGTGAAATGGGTGATGAGGTATCCTTCTCTAAAATTTGTTCATATTTCTCACTTTAAAAGTTGGTTTTCTCAGAGGCTTTTCCATGCCTCAGTGTTCATTTTTGTATGAAATGATTGATATAAGCTCTGGAAATAACTTTTCGGGTTTTAGAATGCCAAAAAACTTTTAAACTAATTGCAATTGAAAATGGCACAATCAGAGTCAATGAGTCACTTTTTCATTTGGATATGTAGGTCATTGTGGTCACAACACATGAAGGAGTGCCCCAAGAGTTTTATGGAGCAAAACTAATAGGATCATGGAGGTATGTTCAAAACCTTCACGAAAGTATATATCTCTTTAAGTATCTATTCTTTTATCTAGAAGAAAATGGGGGTTCTTGATATAGCTTGGAGAAGTAGATGACTATGCAAATTTTCTTGGAGAAGTCATCATCTCTAGAAGTCTATCTATTCGGACAAAACGAGTGATGAGTTTGAATCTTCAAGCCATTTTATTCATCTACCATAAAATTTGTCACTCTCTTTTTGCATCAGTCCCATGTAATCATTTTAAATATTTATGTAATTTACAAGTGATACAAACCTAGCTAGAATAGAGCACAGATGTTGATAACGGTCCAAATCATGCAGCTTAAAAAATAAAAAGGTAAAAAATTGTGAATGTGGACCATCTTTTGTAAAAGTTTATCATATTGATTGAAAAGTCAGAAATCTATATTAAGTCGATATCTTTTGCTCAAAAAATATGGATGTTATAACCAGATATATCTTGTGCTCAAACAATATGTTATAGGCAGGAATGATGAGAGGTAATCTGATTATAATTTTCAGCTTCCCCTGTCCATGGTATAAGAAGGTTCCATTGTCTCTAGCTCTCAGCCCCAGAATAATTTCTGAGGTTGCAAAGTTCAAGCCAGACATAATACATGCATCGTCGCCAGGCATTATGGTAGAAACACAAACCTAGTTTTTGTGTCGTCAAACGTTCCATATCATATTACAATGAAATCACCTTGTAGAATTAAAGAAATTGAAATTTTGTTTCAGGTATTTGGTGCCCTTATAATTGCTAAGCTCCTTTGCGTCCCCTTAGTGATGTCATACCACACCCATGTTCCAATGTAAGTTGCTTTAGATTGTATATTTTTGGATTCTCAGAGGCCCCTCTTATTATACGTTTTTTTTGGCTTCATTTGCTTATAACAAGTAAAAGGAATGACAATGAAAAATACATTTTATAGCAGTGTCTGGACTCTTTTTATTGTTTTGTGGTGCAGATACATTCCAAGATATACCTTTAGCTGGCTAGTAAAACCCATGTGGCTAATCTTAAGTATGTAGGCTTTAAGCTCCCCATTTCGTTGCTCAAAATTCAATGGGCGTTTCTCTAAACTTAGTCTATGCTTTTTTGTTTAGAGCTTCTTCACAGAGCTGCTGATTTGACACTGGTACCTTCGGCAGCCATTGGAAAGGATCTTGAGGCTGAGCGTGTGACTAGTGGTAAGCATTTTTTGTTTTCATTTTTTAGTCATTTCTCTTTTCAAAAATATGTTGAAGTTACCAAGTTTTGTCTTATTTTTTTGTTGAGTTCAGCTAACAAGATACGCTTATGGAACAAAGGTGTTGATTCTGAAAGCTTTCATCCTCGTTTTCGCAATCATGAGATGAGGTTAAGGTTAAGGTAAAGACTACTTGTTGAGGTTACTTATAATTTAGGAAGATTGAGAATGACTGTATTTTTCTTGAATTAACAGTGACGGAGAACCAGATTGGCCACTTATTGTTCATGTTGGACGGCTGGGAGTGGAAAAGAGCTTGGACTTTCTCAAAAAGTAAGCTTTATTAGCATAAACTAATCTATTCCTGCAATTTCCAATTACTTATTGGAATTACAAGTTTTCGGTTGATTACTGATTAGGCATGGTGGAAGCTTTCGGGGAAGCTTATCCTCAGATGTAAATAATACATTTTTTTTGTAAGAAATTGATCCATACCCAACTAGCGGTGCTCATTGGGTGAGTCAAGTCGAGTTTTAATCATTTCAAATTCGGCCCATTTTGAGTTCGAGTCAAACTAAAAATATTCGAGTCGAGTCGAGTTTAAACTAGCTTGATTCATATTTATTGATGTTATTTGTTCGTGTAATTCATACTAAAATTTAATTTATGATTAAAATATCTCAAGTTTGATATAATCATGCATAAAAAATAATTTAATCATGCATAAATTTATTTAAATTTAATATCATGTAATGATATTATAAAATTTGATTATATTTATATAAAGAAATTTGAGATAATTATGGTAAGAAATGTTATACCTTATAATAAAATATTGAGCTTCGAGTGAGTATAATTGTGCAAAATACTTGTTTAATATCGAGTTAAACTTCGAGTCGAGTTTCGAGTTAACTCGAGTTTAATCGAGCTTCAGACAACGCTAACCATTACCCAGTCATTATATTGCATTGTTTTTGTTTACGAAGCCAATATATTGCATTGTTGAAATTCAAAGAAAATGGTTCCATACAATATAATTAGCTGCATCAACACCAAATGGGATATGTATTTTGATTCTTGGAGTCACTGATGCATGCTACCATGAACTATTGAGCAGGGTCATGGATAAACTACCATATGCACGGATTGCATTCATAGGAGATGGGCCATATAGGTAATATCAGCTCAATATCATTCCAAACTTATTTGTTTACTGTTCTATCACATTCACCTCAGGTATCTATTATTATCTTCTCTGCAGGACAGAACTAGAACAATTGTTCTCTGGAATGCCGGCTGTCTTCACAGGTATGTTACAAGGTGAAGAACTATCTCAGGCATATGCCAGTGGGGACGTGTTCGTGATGCCGTCCGAATCAGAGACCCTTGGATTAGTGGTTTTAGAAGCCATGGCATCAGGGCTGCCGGTGGTGGCTGCTCGAGCTGGCGGGATTCCGGACATTATCCCAGAGGATCAGGAGGGGAAAACTGGGTTTCTGTTCAATCCCGGCGACCTTGATGACTGCGTGAACACAATAGATAACCTTCTTTGCAATCAAGAGCTCCGACAAATGATAGGGGCAGCAGCTCGAATGGAGACGGAGAAGTATGATTGGAGGGCAGCTACAAAGAAGATCAGGAATGAGCAGTATAATGCTGCAATTTGGTTCTGGAGGAAGAAGAGAGCTCAGCTGCTAAGACCCTTTCAATGGTTAACCAGAATTTTCAGATCTCCTCAACCTAGTTACAGTTGATAGTTGAAGTGTGTGAGTGTGTGTGGATATATATATATATATATATATGGTAAAATAGGTAGGATCTCTAAGAACCAGATGAATTATTTCTTTGGTATGAATTACAGTGCCGATAGTTAGCCATTTCCCCATATCTAAATGTTTTAGTCACAATATGATAAATAAAATATAATTTGGACGACGAAAAAGTTGAGGATAATCTCCCAAGCCAATTATCCAGTTACAAGAATAACAAAACACCAAAAAACATAATAACCATGTATATTTCCGAGGGGAAAAAAACAAAGTGGACAAGTATGTTTTGTTGAAGAGAATAATGCGTAATAATATCAAAGCGACTCTTTTTTAATGGAACACTCGGCATCACATATGTGATAAAAAAACTCGAAGTATAGTGCATTAAGATTTAGCAAGCACACCTTTTACTGCCCCTTGAATGCTCTTTGCAAATGCAAACTAGTCATCTTCATCATCAGATTCAAATGACTGCTCAAACTCAGCATCCATAATGACTCTGCTCATTATGTGTATTATTATATCTTTCCTCCTCATGTCAACTATATCTGCAACAATGGTGTTAACAACTAGAGTTTTATCTCTGACTTTTGAGACATATAATTTCAGTCCAGATATAGAATCCAATGAAATTTCAGTGCCAGGTTGAACCATTGCTGAAGAAAAATGCTGAGGGACAGCGGTAAAACCAAGCACCCGAGATAATACAGCATAAGTATCATTTGCATGCATATCTGACAAGCTCTCATTTGCTCGAAGTCTCAAATCACTCTCAAAAGCTTGTTCTGAAGGTAAGAACACTGTAAAAGCAAGGTCATCAGGCAGCATTCCCAGCATCATCTCTCCAAGCAGACCTATTTTCCCTGCCCCCATTTTCTTTCCAACGTTCAAAGCCCTTGAAAGCCCCCTCCAACTTGTTTCTGCTGAATCCTCAGGAAGCTTAACCATAGAAATGAGTAAAAGCAGAAGGAACAAAATGATGACAAAAACAGAAAGAAAAAGAAACAAATTGTTCAAAAGCTTCTCTTTAGCCTTCGAGAAAAGCCCATTTGCCTAGAATCACCACAAACAATTACCAAAACTGAACTGATTTTTGGCAAGTGCATATATCTATTCATGCAGCACAAGGAACACTTCCCCTCCCCTAGCCATTATTTCTTCCAAAAATCCCTTCATTTCTTCTGGATTTTTGAATGGTTTGGGTGCAGTGAGATCACTATCCAAATTATACCAGATGCCACTGATCCTCCTACAAGAGACCCAATGCCGACTTTTCCATATCCCACCATACCTTCTCACAGAAATATTGATCATGACACCCAGCAACCTCTCTTCTGAGTTGTTGAGATCAATACGAGAAGCCCCCTTACGGTGGTCATGCCAAATCACCTTCTTCCCTTTCCCCTGCAATGCGGCAATGAGTACATTCACGTCGTAGTTTCCTGTCAATGTGTTATGATGGGACTTGAAGACTAAAGATAGCGGGCTCCAGTTCTCTTGGACAGGATCATCAAGACGGAGCTGATTTGCAATGGCATCTAACTCTGCCCGGGTGAAAC